>APFE030612187.1:0-38524 GCA_000404065.3 Pinus taeda | reverse complement strand
GAAAGTTGAAATGGTTTATTTATGGCCATTAGTAACTCTGTCTCTAAATCTAGTAATTTAAAGTTTAATGATGTTGTCAGTGTCATCCTTAGCTAGGAAATGCAATGAAAAAGATATGATGAGACATTAGGTAATTCTTTCACTGCACAGACTAGGGGAAGAGAAATGGAAAGAGGAAAGAGCACATCATATCTCAGTAAGTCAAGGAAAGGAATATCCATGTTGATAGCGGGGATAGTGTGCTGGAAATGCGGGAAGAAAGGAAACCTGAAGAAATATTGTAAGTCTCAGAAGGGAAAAAGAGAAGACACACAACAAGAAAAAAATAATGAAGTGAATGTGACAGGTGATGTGTTGCAAGATGCTTTGATTCTTTCACTGGAAAATATTACTGATGCATGGGTGGCAGATTCAAGGGCCTTATTCCATGCCACAACTTATAGGAAACATTTTCATGATTATGTTCTAGGAGATTTTGGACAGGTTCGTCTAGGTGATGATAAACTGTGTGAAATCATTGGAATGGGTAAGGTTTTTATAAAATAATAGAATGGAAACCAATGACTATTAAAGGAGGTAAGACAGTTCCAGATCTAAAGAAAAACTACTTTCATTAAGGGAGTTAGGTGGTGAAGGTCGTGTGACTACTTTTACAAATAAACTCTGGAATGTCACTAAAGGAGCCTTGTTAATAAAAAAAAAAGAGAAAAGGTTGGTACATTATATTTATGTAATGCTATTTCTAATTTTTTTAATGTTTTAACCTCCATATGAGCAAATACAACATTATGGCATCATAGGCTCAGGCACATGAGTGAGAATGGGATATAATTTTTTCACTCGAGAAATTTGTTGCTAGGTTTGAAGCATGTCGATTTGGATTTCTATGAGAATTGTGTTTATGGAAAATAGAAGAGAGTCAAATTTCCGAGAGTTGGGAAATAAAAGAAAAGTGAAAAATTAGAGCTTGTGCTTACATATCTATGGGGACCTTCTCAAGTATCATCTCTCTATGGATCTCACTATTATGTTACTTTTACTGATGATGCAACTAGGAAAACTTGGATTTATTATATTTAGAACAAATGTGATGTATTTGATACTTTAAAGAAATGGAAAGCTTTGGCTAAGAATGAGACATGAAAGAATTTAAAGTGTTTCATATAAGATAATGGAGGATAACGTTGTAGCAAAGATTTTGATAAGTAATGTTCAAAGCATGGAATTTGCAGAGAGAATATAGTTCCAAGAACACCATAGGAAAATGGTGTGTTAGAAAGGATGAATAGGACAATGATGGAGTGTACAAGGTGCATGAGATTACATGTAGGATTTCCTTTACAATTTTGGGAAGATGTTATAGATAGTGTTGTCTATATAATAAACAAAGGGCCTTCAAGTTCTTTGGATGGTGGTATTTTAGAAGAGGCATGGATAGATAAAAATGAAAACTACTAATTTTTAAAGACTTTCGGTTGTGAAGCCTATGTCCACATTAATAAAGAAAATAGAATAAATCTTAAGGAAAAATCAAAGAAATTCACCTTTATTGGATATGGTGTTAACAATTTTGTTTATCGCTTATATGATTATGAAAAACACAAATCATTAGGAGAAGAGATATCATATTCAATGGAAATGTCTTGTATAAGGATATTATGTAGGAAAATAAACAGGAAAAAGAAAATGGAGAATACACAATGCTTGATGAGATCAATAAAAAGATAAAGGTGCCTAAAAATCATAATGATCAATATCCACAAGAACAAAAACTATCACAACAACAATAGGCACCTCAAAGACTTGAAAGTGGTATTAGAAGATCTACTAGGATAAGCAGACCCCCTGAATGCTACTGTCCTTCATTATATTATGTATTGTTGACTGATTCTGTTGAACCAAAATCTTATGAAGTAATGCAGGTAGAAGCCAGGAAGAAGTGGGATCTATCCATGAAAGAAGATATGGACACATTGGTACATAACAAGACTTGGGACTTAGTTAGCTTACTTGCAGGTAAAAAAATATTGCAGAATAAATGGGTTTATAGGTTGAAGGAAGAATATGGAGGTAGAAAAAAGTATAAAGCTAGAATTGTGGCGAAGGGGTGGGCACAAAAGAAAGTTATAGACTTTAATGAAATATTTTCTCCTATTTGTTGAAATGACTTCAATAAAAACTAGTTTAAGTCTAGTAGCAAGAGGAGATTTGCATCTTGAGTAGTTAGATGAAAAGATAACTTTTCTCCATTGGGGATTTGGAGAAAGATATATATATGCATAAGCCATAAGGGTATTAGGTCAAAGGGAAGTAGAAATGAGTATGTAGGTTGAAGAAGAGTTTGTATGACCTAAAACAGACTCCAAGGTAGTGGTATCTAAAATTTGACAGGATTATGTATGAACAAGGTTATACTGGATGTCACTCTAATCATTGTGTTTATCTCAAAAGGAAAAGTTATGACAACCATATTATATTATTATTGTATGTAGATGACATGCTTGTTGCAGGGTCTAACAAGCAAGAAATAAATGTGCTCAAAGGAAAATTGGAAAATTCATTTGCAATGAAGGAATTGGGTTTTGCGAAACAAATCCTTGGTATGAGATTAACTAGAGATGGGAAAAATCACAAATTAACATTGTCTCAAAGTGAGAACATACAAAAGGTGTTAGAAAGGTTTAATATGAAGAATACAAAACCAGTTACTACACCTTTGGCTAGCCATTTCAAATCAAGGAAGGAGATGTGTCCCAAGACTCAAGAAGAGATGTAATATATGTCTAAAGTTCCATATGCATCAACTGTTGGAAGCTTAATGTATGCAATGTTTGACACAAGGCATGATATTACACATGCAATGGGAGTTGTAAGTAGGTAAATAAAAAATCTTGGGAAAAGACATTTGATGGCAGTGAAATGGATTCTCAGGTATTTAAGAGGTACCAAAAATCAAGCATTATGCTTTGGTGGTTCAAACATTGCTCTACAGGGATATGTTGATGAAAATTTGGCAGGCAATAGAGATAAAAGGAGGAGAACCACAGGGTATATGTTTACTGTAGGTGGAACAACTGGCAGTTGGTTTCCAAAAATGGAAATTATTTTTTCACTTTGAATGACGAAGGCAGAACATGTTGCTGCTAAAGAGGTTAGTAGTGAAATGATTTGGCTGCAAAGGTTTGTGGATGAATTGGGTAAGGAGAAGGAGACGGGCAAGTTATATAGTGATAGCTAGAGTGTAATTCATCTTGCAAAGAAATCAACATTTCATTCCAAGACTAAACATATACAAATCAAGTACCATTTCATACGGTCAGTGTTGGAAGATGGACAATTGAAGCTAGAAAAGATACAGACTAGCCAAACTCCTACATATATGTTAACGAAAGTTGTATCCTGGGAGAAATTGAGTTTTTTCTCAGTTTCAATTGATCTTCAATTATGAATATGAAAATGAGAAATAACCAGGTCCAAATTGGAAGCATTGTCTTACAAATTAAGCAACAATGAAGGTGCAATAATAAATCTCCAAGTGGGAGATTGTTGGGTGTGGAGACTAATTATCTTCTTTATTCAGAGGTATCACCATGTTGGACCCCAGTTCCTAACAGGGTGGACCCACTTTATCTTCGGGAGGGTGGGGGTCAGTCTAAGAGGGGGGGTGAGGGGGATGGGAAACGAAGGTTCTATGAGCCCCCCCTACTGTGGGTTCGATGGCAACACCCCTGAAGCTAAAAATATATGAAAATTTTCCTTGTAAAATATTTTAATTTTGTAGTGAGTTTGAACCATTCATTAGGAAAATGATATGACGGTAGAAGTTATGTTTAACTTAGGGTTGATTCCCCTAAAAGGAAACCCCTCGATTTATATGACATAATTGTATTGTGGTTGTCTATATGTGTATTATGAGAGAGAAAGAGAGATGAGACTGTGTGAGAGTGAAGAGATAATTACAATGCACCTGCAGTAGGTTGTATCTCTTCATTTTGCTGGATAATATAAAGGAAGGACTAACTGTTTCTCCATGGACATAGCCCAAATTGGGTGAACCACGTATATTTGTGTCTCTCATGTTTTATGCATTTTATATGTTTGTGTAATTTTGTAACACTTTGGGAGGCATAGACCCTACATTGTAGACTACCATTGATCTCCCAAATTTGGCGAATCATCCTGCTTTGCCTTTTACTTCCCTGTGCTAGAAGACGGATCACCAAGAGGGTGATGCGTGCAAGTTACCACAAAGCTGCGGGAGGGGGTCGATTACCCTCCCCTAGGTGGGCCTTACATATGCCTACTCAATCGAAGGAGTGCGTTAGGGCTTAGCGTTAGTTGTGTGAGTGAAACGAATAGGACTGCAATGTGGATTCAAGAGGCTGGAAACCCTTGTAGGGCTACCTCTCCATAGTGATATGGATATAATTTTTCGAAGATTGTAACACAATTTCTCTAGAAACATTTTCCCCTCATTATGAATTACAAGAGTGGAAATATGCATTTGAAAATAAAAGTAAAATAAAATAAAATAAAATTCATCATAATTATTATTTTAGGTATATAGGCTAATAAATTTTTAAATTGTATGTATATATTAAGTTATTAATTAATTAACTTTCAATTAATTACATTGACTAGTGAATCAATTGAATTAATGGTAAAGATCATGATTGATGCCTACTAAGATGTATATGATCCACGAAAAGTAAGGGATGAATTAGAATTCCTTAAAATTTGATTTCTATGGTTTAAAAAAAGTAAGAGAAGCACTTCCATGCCGCCATAATTTTATTTAGTTAAAACATCAATGAGGTTGGTAGTGTGACAAATATTTTTAAAATTAGATTGAATGTGAGTATAAGATGGACAAATTAAGAGAGTTCTTTTCATATTCAACCCTTCTAGGATCCCACATGTGAAAAACTCTTTCATCCTGATCCCATGGTGTTTTGGGAATTGACCAACACACAATTTCAAATTGAAATTCATGAGAATTAGTTCTAATGTTGGAAATTTTCATTTTCTTCTTAAGATAGGATAATTTTGGTTTTTGTGATTGGGGTTGATTAGTTTCTTATAATATTGCAGTTTCCATGTTTATTTGGATATACTGCAATTGAATCATATAAAATAGTAGGAGTGTCAAGAGTCTCAAATAGGACCTGCTTTTTATCCCAAACCCAAAGATTTGCAAACTTTATCATTTGAAGTCCATACTAACTTTTCCAGCCTTAATTTATCATTTCTTTAATAATATATTTCTATTTGAGCTAATGATGGATTTCAGTTCCTAGATATTTGTATGAAGGTAATAAAAATGGTCATAGTAAAAGGAAAAAATAAACTTATCCTTATTATTCATGTGAAAAATCATGTAAGAGTAATAAATGTCCTTAGCTACACAAATATACCTTGTATATGATGCTAAAACTCAACATATTCAAAATGGTAAGAAAAAGTGGGAATCGGGGATGAGGAGGGATGTCATAAAGACCACCACCATGAGAACAAACACTCCCATCACCAAATATTTCCCTCATCTTGCACTTCCTTGAAGTAACAAAGAAAACATTAAATTGGTGCCAAGTCATTGAGTGTGGAAGTAAAACCCCCTCCATCTATGATTAATTGGAAGTGGAACTCCCTTGGACCCGAGGAAGGTGTTATTTGTCATTCACCCAATTCCCAAGGTCTATTGTGAAGATGGGGTCACTAAAATCCTATTTTTGTAGTAGCTTAAAATATAAAATATGAAACCCCCATTTTATTCATCTCATCAATAACATTCAATTGATATAAAAATTACTTCAATTGGACTCTCGAATTAGAAGTTATCCCCATTTAATGTTGAGATAATCACAATATGCCACATCAAAATTGGGTTACCACTTGGCATCCTCATCACATATTTTTCACACCAATGAGTAGCCCACTTGGAACAACCAAACCAATATAAGGGTCTACCAAATCACATGTTCCTACATCATGTCCATGTGGGCACTTCCATTTCATCTTTGGTGGCGGATACATGACATATTACCATTACGTGTTTGCGAGACTTTCTGTGTTATACACAATTTTATTTGAAGTTCCATCTAGATGTGGTCAATAAACCCACGTCTCACCATACTGAGACAACCATTTATTGACGCCTTTTCTACGTTTGTGAACAAGTTTGAATACTAGGTGGAAGAAGATGGGTGATGGTATGGTTGTATGTTAGAATAGTGGCCTAATTGACCAATCCTTTTTGGCATTCCCAGCACAAGCTACATTTTAAAAAATGGTTCAATGGTAAGTAGTGATTGATGGGTGCTAGTTGGTGTTCTAGTGCTCCAGGATCTACCAACCCCCACTATCATCCCCGTTCACACATCATTTTCTATTTTATCACATGAATTGGCCTAATTAAATCATTATACACATGGTGTTGTGGTTAATGACCAATGTCGACCTATGCCATCTAGTTCTATTGGTGCAAGGTTCTTCTAACATTCCCTAGGTGCCAACCCCGACCATATTCAAAGACATTTTAGATATAGATAAATAAATCATGGCTGGGGTTGTCATGTGGAAATGAAACTACCTCACCTATGCTTGGATATTTGAAGTGTTAAAGCAAATTATGGCCAAAGGGCCTAAAGCTTGAGCTCTCAACTATGAGTTCATGTTATGACAGAGGGGACAACACCCAAAAAAACAACTTCTTGGATCTATGTCCCATAAGGTTCTAAAGCTCACTTCCTCAATTATCTAGGGTAACCGAGACAATAAAATTTTTAAGATATAATTATCGATAAACCTAACAATAAACTAATTACATATAAATACACACTTTCTCAAATTCGTCCTAAACTTAACAATGAAAAACATAGTCCAAGAACGTATTTAAATCATGAACATACATGGTATCATCCCAACTCAGGAAGAAAACAACGTATCGCACAACTAATACATTCATTTACATTTATAACACACAAGTACTCACACCATTTATGACATGAAAAAATCATCATAGTCCATAATATTTTGTAAAATAAATTGACACTTCTCTGTGTGATTGAAGATGACTGATAACTAAAATATGAAACTCAACTCTCCACCTAGTCGTAGGCCAACTACACTTTAGACTCTCTTGACCTCCAAGTCATATCTAATGTTTGAGGGGTGTTTTCTCAAAGTAAATTCACACCCAAGCTTAGTCAAAATTAGAGGAGAAAGAGAACCGCAATGAATCTCTTACTTCCTAAAATCTGAAAAAGGGAGTTACCCAAGGCCCGACTAGGTTATTGTTCAATTCTAGTAGACTGAATCCACTATCTAGGTGGTTTAGGAACCATATTTCCAAGGTGAGCACTACAGGAATTTGTAGCCCATTGTCCAAATGGTTTATTAGCTTAACCAATAATCAGTACATGGTTTATCAGCTTCCTTAGAAAGCACTTAGTGGTTTATCAACACTTTTAATGAGTACCATGCACAATGGATCAACTTACCCTACCTAATATTTTGTTAGTGTTACAATAATAACCCAAGTGGCTTATACTCAACTAAACCTCCCATTAGACATATAGTCTTAGACACACATAGTTCAAAGAATTCTCAACACCATATAGGGAATTTCATCCCAATCTCAAGCATTATTCTAGAAAAATGTCATCTAACTCTAGTGTTCCTTGTTGGGTTACATTTTTCCTTCGTTTTCTTCAGTCCATCCACATTTTCCACAATATTTTTCTCTGTCTTCATCTTTCTAGTCTCCCTATTCTCTCCTTTGTTTATGAAATAACTAAATTTCTCCCCCCTTTTTCTATTCTATCTCTTCCTATTTTCCTCCAAGCCACTTCACATCGTTTAGATTCCTCCTCTTCCCAAGGAATCCATCCTACTTAGCCTTAGCCCATGATGGGGATGGGGAGAAGTAATTTTATTCTTACCCCTAGGCCCACTCCACCACTTAATGGATGTTAGTGTGGTGGTTCCATGGTATGTTAGTGTGTTGCGATTTTAATTTGTTGAGTATGGTATTTCTCACGGCCTTCCACTAACAACCTAACAATCCACACAACCTTCCTTTATAGATCAAGATTCGTGCTCCCTCCATATTTTAGGCATTATTTCAATTATCATAATTTTTTCATATAATTAAATATATACACACTTACATGTTCACATGAGAAATGTAGCAAAAAGGGTTGTTATGTTGGAGATGTAAATCATAATGTTAACCTCCTCATGGAGGCCTTCTGTTTATTAAATAGGATGGAGGTTCCATCTCATAGGCCAGATAAATTTTAAAATTAGGGTGTCAAGAAGATTCTATAAGGAATCCAGGGAAAGAACTTGAGAAGGAGCATCTAAGTTTAGCTATTACAAACCATTCACAATCCTTCCTCAAGATAGAAGTAAAGGTGGGAATGAAATCATATCAATGTGACACTAATTCATATTAAATCACTATTTAGAATAGTTAAAGTATATTTTAGTGTTCACCACATATACGAGGAACAAAAAATATAATTTTCTAAATTAACTTGAGAGGGTCATGCCCAAACATGGTTGGAAATCTATATGGAGATACTAGATGTGGAGGGTCACTCCCATGTAACTAGGTTGGAGGATATTAAGACCCTCATAAAATCCCAACTATATCCTCTCAGATATGTAAGGGACCAATGGATCCAATCACACTACTTAATGTAATGACAGGGGATGAGTGTACAAGGGAACACCACTAAATTTAGGAAGATGGATATTTTTCTAGTTGTCTCTCTCATGAGCTCTAATATACTCCTTAAGTATGTGGGGGGCATACACAAACATCTATGAAGGTATGTGATGTTTCTCAAACTAATATTAGTGGATGAGGCTTGTGTGGAGACACAATACTAAAAAAACATGAGCCAAAATAAAGGGTATTCAAGTGGTTTCAAATGGAGAGAGCATTCAAAATCCTATAAGGAAGGGAAGATGAAATGGAAAAGAGGAAAGGAAAGGAAGGAAAAAAACTACACATTTGTGCAAGTGTCCTAACAATGATTAAAATCATTGCAACATTGATTTCCACACAAAGTAGAAGTTTTAAAAATTACGTTTAGTGCTAATCTCTATGAACTAAGAAAAGGATGGGAAGAAACATAATCTTCTTACTATATATTTGAGTAATCAAGTGGAAACTAGATCCAATATGGAGTACAATATTGCTTGAATCTTAGTACAAAATTGGGTTATTTTTTGTATCCTTTCATCATCAAAAAGAGAAGGATATTACTAAGATCTTCCATGTTAAGGTACAAATCTAAAATACCAAGTTTGATGCACTCTTTGACTCAGGTTCATGAGATAATGTCAAAGTATAAAATTTGATTAAAAAAATGTATCTGAGGCTTGAGATAATCCTAGCCCATATCTAATCCATATTTTATCATTATATTTCATTTTATCCATCTCCATGCTTTTAGATTAGAAAACGTGGAGAAATCAACTCACAAGAGCTTTTTACTAGTGGGACCCAATTTGGAAAATGGTGTATGAAACGTTTTAGAAGGATTTTAATGCTTTAAATGACATTTTTTCGAGAGGGGGGTTGGGAGGGGTGGGTGGGTGGATTTTCCACTTTAATGGGGCATAATTTGTTCCCATTTTAGACACAAATACCTTTATGATGATATGAGAGTCACCTCAATTAGTGTTTGTATAAAAAGGTTATGCCACTCAGAAGTTGGCCTTGTTGTTTTGTCCATTATAATTTGAGAGGATGCCACGCCATCCCCAATATTCATAGAAAAGGTGATAGACAAATGATCATCATGACAACACACTATAAAACCAGAGTGGCCAAAGAAAGACTGTTGGACAAAAATTTAAAGTTTTCATGGGAGAATTTATGGGGAGGATGGCGATTATAGGCAAGTTCCATAAGGGTTTAGGGTAAAACCCTAGGATTTACTGCAGCACTTTGTAGGCACCTGGTCTTGGGTACCCGATGACTGATAGTTCAATCACCGTTTACGTTACAGCTACGTCCATCTCTTTCCGCTGTCGGTTACTGCTTGCTGTTGAGCCTCAAACCTGCACCTTCCTACACACCCTCTTAGCCCTCTTTCTCCACTCACTTCATTCACCCAGTTGTTAAATCATTGCATTATAGTCTAAAAAGGATTGTTCATATGGTTTTCTAACTATACTTATGACTGTTGTTTGGTTTAGTTTTTTTGTTCATGCAGTTGCGGAAACTTGTCAGTTTCCACAGCCAGCACAGGTTTCCGCAGCCAGCCCAGGATTCCGAAGCTATTTTGTTAAAATTTGTGCTCCAGGTGTCCTATGAAGAAACGAGCTACATGGGCAAGCTCCAGGTGGCGGATACATGGAACGTGTCCCTTCAAATCGGCCAAATCATCCATGGGAGGCCGCGGTCAACCAAAGTCAAAGACAAGGCCAGCCAAAGAGTTTAGCGGTGGCACGTCACTGTCTTTGTAGTATACTTAGGGGGGATAGTATGAGGTACAGAAGGAGGTACCTAAGGGAATAATGTAATAATGGAATCGGCCGTAGTAATAAATAAAGTGGTTAACCCATATCATGTAAGCGTCCACAAGTATTTAGAAATAATGTAATAAGCCCATTGTATTAGATAGATGGTATTAATGGAAACATGGTAATGACCCATGGTATTGTATGTGTGTGGCCTATATAGAGGCTAGAGACTCCCCATGGAGAGAGGTCAAGGAATATTGTATGAACAAGCATATGGCTTGTGAAGTGTTCTCCTTCTTTAAGGAGTTGTATGGTGTTGCCTACCTTAAGGGTTTTGGTTAATAAAGAAGCATTTTCATGTTATATTATTAGGTTGATTTTGTTATTTATTGGGTATATTTGCATTATTATATATTTGCAGAAATTTTTTGGGAAGCGAGTTTGTAGATCAGATCTATAATTTCTGGTCAGAAATTTGTAGAATCTAATTGCAAATCTGGGTGTTTTGTGAATAAATACCCAATCTGAAAAAAAAAAAAAAAAATCAGCCAAATCGGAGTCAGAATGAGGGAGATAGCGCTGATTTAAAAATTAGTTGTGTTGTAGAAAGTTTGTGGGGCGGCGAGTTTTCAGATCAGATATGTATGTTCTGGTGCAAAATTTCTAGAATATAATTGCATACCTTGGTTCTTTTTGAAAAAATACCCAATTTCAAAAAAAAATAATGGTTGAATCAGAGTCCGAATGAGGGAGATATCGCTAATTTAAAATTAGCTCTTTTTTCAGAAATTTTTGTGACAGCGGGACAGTTGCAGTGCAAATCTAAAATTTCGGTGCCTAGATCAGGATTTCTATCACATGAGAAGATGCAAATGGTCATTCCATTTCTGAAAATAGGTTATAATAAATATTCTAAGCAATATTGACTGAACTGTGGCCACTTTAAATTTTCACCAAGTAAGTGGTTTTTTTTCGTGTCATCTAACAAGATGTTTTTTACAGGAAAAGATGATAGCCCTACTATTGAAGAATTCATATAGAGTCAAAAGTTCACATATGGGAAACATTGGAAAGCTTTATTATGGCTTGGTTTGCAAGATGAGGCTGCCAAATGGTGGAACTCACTTGACAACAAGCAGTTGTCCAAACTTTCAAATGAAGAATTTGAAAAACTCCTTTTGGGCAAATGGTCTCATGCTAGAAAGCAGGGGAATGAGACATGTAAGGGGTTTCTTTCTAGTGGTATCTCCTTGTTACAAGTTCATGGATGTATTCAAAAGGAGGAGATCATTGTGTCTATAAATCCTACTTGCAAGAAAAATCTTATAAATGTTAATTTGGATAAAAAATTGCAAGTTCCAGCAAAACACATTGAAAACACACAGGTTGATAATAAGGATGTTCAAGTTTATAAAGATTTGAAGATTTGTATGGATAAGTATGTATTGCATTATGATTTTTATGCTTCATATATGGATAGTGTGGATGTTGTTTTGGGATACCCTTGGATGGAATCTGTTGGTACTATCAATATTAATGTACAGAAGAAATTCCTGAAGCTTTGGTATGTTCTATGCTAGAGAAATTTATTTAAATTTTCACAGTTAGCAATCACATCAGCATTAAGATAAACTGCAGATAGAACATAAATATAAATCACAGAAGACAAGCCAAGACAAGAGGGCACGGGATGTGGTTCTAGCGAGGGACAAACCCCATAATGTGTGGAAACCCTTGATCAATTCTTCTTTTATGTTCTTCAAAGTTCAACAGAGAAAGTGAGAGAGATAGTACATTTACAACAGAAGTCAACACTTTGACTTATTTAGATTAGAGCATAGATCATCTCCTATAACGATGAGATTAGTTGAAGACATTCTGCTTCAACTGATCTTCCAAGGTGATGGCTTCACCTATCATAGTGTTGCATCTCGTCACCTTACCATTTAGCACCATCATGTTGCATCATGCATCATCATGCTGCCGATGATCACTATGCTGCCTATGATCTTCATACATCATGCTGCCCATGCATCATGTTTCCCATGATCTCATCTATCATGATACCCATGATCTCATCCATCATCATGCTGCCCATGCTCATATCATCATTCGTTATAATGAAGCCCCATTTATCATCATACTTACCTTGCTAATGTGCCCATCATGCATCTGTCCTTCTGTTGCTTCATCATGCTGCAACATAGTCCTTTTGTTGTTTCATTATACAACCATATGCATATCAGCCTTAGTTGTTTGTTATGGCTTGCAGCCTAGCAAAGCAGCTAGGCTATAGTTGCAGTCCCATTATGTGCTACATATAGGGTTTGCTATGATGTTTCCATGAACAACGTACCTTTCATACAAAACGTATCACTGTCTCATTGACCAGCGTATATATGAATTCATACACAGCGTATCACTATCTCATTGACCAACGTATATATGAAAAACGTATCTATGTCCCATTGACTTGTGTATGTATGTTTCATTGAACAGTGTATCTATGTCTCCATGAACTGTGTATGGGTGCTTCATTGAACGGTGTATCTATTTCTTATTAACCAGTATATATGTCTTCATACACAGCGTATCACTATGGTAGGGTTCCTTCCATCTGTGGCTTCACCATATTACTGTAGCTACCCTTCATATTACTGCAGCTACCCTTTGTGACCTGTTTGGACAGGGTATTAGTATCTATGTTTAGGGCTCTATAGGGGTGTAGTTCATCATTGCGTTTAGAGTATGGTAAGATATCCCTTAACTATGGCTGTGGATAGACCCCTTCTTCTTGCTGTGTGTTGCTTCAGTGTTTTAGATCTAGGGCATCATTTGTACATAGGCCATCCTGTCTTCTATGTGATTTTCCTTCTCCAAAAACCCAAGACGTGGAGAGGAGATCACACATGAAGAGAATGAGTATATCAAATGATTTCAAGTCCTCTATGTTTATACTAAAATGTGGATGATGAATAAACATGTCTATTGGGCTTCTGAGCCTACTAAAGTTGCTAGTCAGCTTGATAATAATTCCATAATCAAAATAAATTTATATCTCCATAAATACTTATCGGAATTGGATGATCTTTAGATCAATCCTACACCTCTCAATGAGAGGGATCCAATAAAAATATTAACTGCCATAAATAAGCTGACCCACATGGAGTTTGGCCCTAGTGCCCAATTTTAACACTCCCTCTCAACTAGGGAGAACTCCATCCACTGATCCATATGTCCGGCTGTACTATCTCCGCCATCAGTGCCCTGCACTACTCTGCCCAGCTCTATTGGCTCTGCTCTACTCTTACTCAACTCTACTCAGCTCTGCTATCTTTGCTGGCTCTGGTCTGCTCTACTTAGCTCTGTTGGCTCTGCTCTGTTGGCTCTGTTCTGCTCTTCTCAGCTCTGCTAGCTCTGCTCTACTTTTCTCAGCTCTGCTGACTCTGCTAGCTCTGCTCTATTCTGCTCTGCTCTACTCTACTCAGCTCTGTTGGCTCTACTCTACTTAGCCTAGCTCTATTGAACTATGAAGAAGAAGAATTGATCGAGAATGTCTCATACCATTCTCCATTGACCCGAAGTCAGTCTTAGAGTGCATACCACTAGTCCTAGACTAGTCTCAACCGACCCAAAGTCAGTGTCATAGTGGGTACCACTCCTACCACTAGTCCTAGACCAGTCCTCTATTGACTCGAAGTCAATCTCAGAGTATGTACCACTAGTCCTAGACCAGTCTCAACTGACCCAAAGTCAGCGTCATAGTGGGTACCACTCCTACCACTGGTCCCAAATCAGTCCTCTACTGACCCAAAGTCAATCTCAGAGTATGTATCACTGGTCTTAGACTAGTCTCAACCAACTTGAAGTTAGCGTCATAGTAGGTACAACTCCTACAACTGGTCCCAGATCAGTATCATTGATCCTAGATCAATGAAGGTCATCCTAGCATAGGGAGTACAGTAGATACAACGATGCATCCATCGGTACTACTATGGTCCCTATCCTCATTTCCCTACTCATTAATTAGATGAGAGGTACTTCCCATGAGTCCCAAACTACATGGGTAGGATGCCTCGACAAGAGAACTTAATCCATCCTATCCACGCAGGAGAATTAATCATCCTGCTACACAATTGCCATGGAGAACACATCATCCAGGCCTCACAGGAGAGCTAATCATCCTACTACATAATCGTCATGGAGAAAACATCATCTAGACCTCACACGAGAACTAACCATCCTGCTACATAGTCGTCATTGAGAACACATCATCTAGACCTCACAGGAGAACTAATCATATTGCTACACAATCGTCACGGAGAACACATCATCAAGACCTCACAGGAGAAATAATCGTCCTGCTACACAATCGTCATGGAGAACACATCATCCAGACCTCACAGGAGAACTAATCATCCTACTACACAGGAGAGCGAATCATCCTGTCCCACAAGAGAGCGAATCATCTTGTTCCACAAGAGAGCAAACCATCTTGTTCACAAGAGAGCAAATCATCCTATCCACAGGAGAGGGAATCATCCTATCCCACAAGAGAGAGAATCATCTTGTTCACAATGCGCACCACCAAGGGAGGGTGAGTCACCCTGTGGTCATATGTTTCTCCAGTAAGAACTGCAAGCCCCCAGAGCACCTAGAGCTCAATGTATGCAACATGTAGGATCCTTTTAGAAGGGTCTCTCAACGGCTACAAGTTGTTTGGGAAAATCACAAATTTGATCTTTCCATGGGGCTCTGACAAAGTGTAGAGACTTGTACATCATCTTCAGTGAAATGGAGCCTCCTTTCTCATAGACTTACCATATCCCAGATAAGGCAGTATCTAATGTCTACCTGCTGGAGAAATAATTGAATACGGGATTCCTCAATAATCGAATCCCACCTCTAGTTGTGACAGAGAATCACAATGGTATTCATCATGTATACTCACTAAATAGTTTTCATAACCAGACTACCCCTTAGGTAGTCATGCTAGCAGCAATATACTCTACCTCGGTGGTGCTCAAAGCCACTGAATTCTGCTTCTTGCTCACCCAGGATATTGAAGCAAATCCCAAGGAGAAATAGCACTGAGAAGTGCTCTAGTGATCCTCCACACTGCTTGCCCACTCAGCATTTGAAATAATTTCAGCAGTGTATCTCAATCCATGAGATATTGTGCCCTGAATATATCTCAAAAGATTCTAAGCACCAATCTAGAGAAGCTCAACCAAATATGAGCTCACCATACTAGCTGCAAAACATATGTTCGAATGGAGGTTCACCAAGAACATCAATGCGAATGAGTTTATGAAACTAAGAGGCATTTCCCATATCAGGTCCAACATCACTACCATGTAACTTCTGAAAGTTAAGATCCTTGAGGTAGTCATAGGCTTGCAGTTTATCTTTCCACATTCAGAATCAAACTCCCTCTGTCTCCTACAAATGAGAGGGTCTACACCTATTAGACATAGGTGTCGGTATGAGAGGCCTATCATCCACAAACTTCGAGTAATGGTTTGGATCGATTTCACTCCTATTGAATCTCAACTTCATCAAACAGCTATCAATCCTCTCATACTATGCCCGAGGTGTTTTGCTTTAAGCCATAGAGGGCTTTCTTCCACCTGCATACATGAGATTCCCAACCATGAATCTCAAACTCCTCTGGTTGTTCCAAACCTGTGGACCTGCTACATGAGGGGAATGGCCCCATCATAAGATTTTCCTTTAGTACATTTCTGACATGTACCTTCATGCTCTTTTTTAATTTAGGCATTCCTGTCACCATCTGACTTACAAACCTCCAGTGTTGTGTCAATGGACATGCTCCCCAGTGGACTTCCAACAACTTGATACAACCCTAAACTCAAAAACATTTTTGAAAAATCTATTTTCAAACATGTACCTTTCCATTAATGAGTGCCACCCTGAAATTTTTGACTTCCATTTCTGAGATGGACATCGGGTTCTTCTTGCGATCAAGTACATAAAAGTGATTCTGGGGTTCTTTGCTTTCTTTGAAGAGACGACCATTCCCTTGATGACTTGCATTATCAATAATTTCTTTGATCATTGAAGATGTCCTTGGAATGATTGTTATCTTCATCAAGAGATGTGTCCTTGTCCTTTGGACACTCCTTCGCATGAGGGCGAAACTTATTGCAATCAAGGCATCTAGCTTTCCTTCCACTCTTAGATTCGAACTTCTCAATGAAGTGATCTTTAGATGGGCCATCAAAAACATCAACTACACCCTTCTAATAATATTCTCTACTCTGACTTCACCCTTTGTGAACTTAGAAGAGAGATGTGGAACCCATTGATCCTTTTGGCTTGTCCTTATTGTCTTCGGTGATTGCTCTTTCACTCTTGCTTGGGCATTGTCTTCACCTCAGCTCTGATACCATGTTAATTTTAGGTATGTTCTATGCTAAAGAAATTATTTAAATTTTCATAGTTAGTAATCACATCAGCATTAAGATAAATTGTAGATAGAACATAAATATAAATTGCAGAAGACGAGCCAAGACAAGAGGACACAAGATGTGGTGCTATCCAGGGACAAAACCCACAATGTGGGGAAACCCTTGATCAAATCTTCTTTTATGTTCTTCAAAGTTCAGCAGAGGAAGTGAGAGAGATAGTACAATTACAATAGAAGTCAACACTTTGACTTATTTAGATCAGAGCATAGATCATCTCCTATAACGATGAGATCAATTGAAGACATTTTGCTTCAACTGATCTTCCAAGGTGATGGATTCACCTATCATAGTGTTGGATCTTTTCCATTTGCTGCACCTTGACGTGTAGCACCATCATGTTGCATCATGTATCATCATTCTGCTCATGATCACTATGTTTCTTATGATCTTCATACATCATGCTGCCCATGCATCATGTTGCCCATGATCTCATCTATCATGCTGCCCATGCTCATATCATCATTCATTATCATGTTTCCCCATTTATCGTCATACTGCCCTTGCTAATGTGCCCATGATGCAGCTATCCTTCTGTTGCTTCATCATGCTGCAACATATTCCTTTTGTTGTTTCATTATACAGCCATATGCATATCAGCCTTAGCTGCTTGCTATGGCTTGCAACCTCGCAAAGCAGCTAGGCTATAGTTGCAGTCCCATTATGTTTTGCGTATAGGGTTTGCTATGATGTTTCCATGAGAAGCGTATATTTCATACACAACGTATCACCGTCTCATTGACCAACGTATATATGAACTCATACATAGCGTATCACTGTCTCATTTACCAACATATATATGAACAACGTATCTATGTCCCATTGACCTGTGTATGTATGTTTCATTGAATAGCGTATCTATGTCTCGATGAACTGCATGTGGGTGCTTCATTAAATAATGTATCCATTGCTCATTGACCAGTATATATGTCTTCATACATAGCATATCACCGTGGTAAGGATCCTTCCAACTGCGGCTTCACCATATTACTGCAGCTACCTTTCGTATTACTGCGGCTACCCTTTGTGACCTGTTTGGACAGCGTATTAGTATTTGCATTTAGGGCTGCATAGGGCTATAGTTCATCACTGAGTTTAGACTATGGCAAGATATCCCTTAACTGCGGCCGTGGATAGACCCTTCTTCTTGTTGCGTGTTGATTTTGCATTTTAGATCTAGGGCATCATTTGCACATAGGCTAACGTGTCTGTTATGTGATTTTTCTTCTCCAAAAACCCAAGACATGGAGAGGAGATCACACATGAAGATGATGAGTATATAAAATTATTTCAAGTCCTCTATATTTATACTAAATCATGGATGATGAATAGACACGTCTATTAGGCTTCTAAGTCTAATCAAGTTTTTGGTCGGCTTGATAATAATTCCAGAATCAAAATAAATGGATATCTCCATAAATACTTATCGGAATCGGATGATCTTTAGATCAATCCTATACCTCTCGATGAGAGGGATCGAATAAAAATATTAGCTGCCATAAATAAGCTGACCCACATGGAGTTTGGACCTAGTTTCCAATTTTAACAACAACCAAACACAAACATCAAACCAGGTACCAAAAAAATAGGTAGAGTCCAAGAAGGTTGAAGCAGAAAATGTACAAGTATTGATATATCATATGAGGAATACATGGTTGAAGTAATATTGGAAGATAAACAACAATGGCAGGTGCCACAACATGTATCAGATACCAATAAGGCTCCATTAGGTGGTGAATTAGATAAAGATACACTGTTGGTTAAAACTTTAGCATATCACCACCCACATCACCCTGCAAGGAAACAACCAACACGATGGCAGCAAATTAGTCACAAGGAAAACAAGAATTGCATGATAGATAGAGAGGGGTGATGATCCACTCACAACATATCAACACAAAAGAGCCACCAGGGTCAACTTTCATCTCAAGTGAGTGAGACACCAGCTATATCAAGGGTTCACCTTTCTCTTGGATGGCTAGATGTGCATGCATGGTACTTGGAATACTCTTTTGAGGAGATCTTATTATTTTTGTTCTTCGTAGGTTTCGGGGATGAAACATGTTTAAGGGGGGTGGAATGTAGTATACCTAGTGAGGATAGTATGGGGTACAGAGGGAGGTACCCAAGGGAATAATGTAATTATGGAATGGGCCATAGTAATAAATAAAGAGGTTAACCCATATCATTTAAGGGACCACAAGTAGTTAGAAATAATGTAATAAGCCCATTGTATTACATAGATGGTATTGAGGGAACCATGGTAATGACCCATGGTATTGTATGTGTGAGACCTATATAGAGGCTTGAGACTTCCCATGGAGAGAGGTGAAGGAATATTGTATGAACAACCATATGAATTGTGGATTGTTCTCCTTCCTTAAGGAGTGAATGTATGGTGTTGCCCTACCTTAAGGGTTTTGATATCAATAAAGAAGCATTTCTATATTCAAATCTTATTATTTCTTGGGTATATTTGTATTCTCATATATTTGCATGTCAAATCTATAATAGTCTCCAAACCCTGCGTAATTTTTTCCTTCAAGCATTTCAGTTACCCAGTCTGCCTTGCATTCTGAAACTACACAGATGTGTCCTCCGAGGGCCTCATCCCACATCATTCAATGCCTATTGAAATTGTGCAATTGTGTCTCTAAGTGGCCACGAAGAAGGATGGCATTTTCTCAAGGAACTGCAGAGAAAGATAAGGAGACCAAGGAACTGAGGGGTATGATAGAAGATCGAGAAGGCATGAAGACCCCATCTAATGCATAACCCTTTGGAGGGTATGTATGGAAAACAAAGCACATCTTTTGAAATACACCTCTTAGTGTAGCATGAAGTACCACTTATCATTTTCATATCATTATGTCTTCAATGACATGCATGGTTGGAAGGCACAAGTGATGTGTTTATCCTGCCAAAGTCTATCATCGGAGCCACACTTGTCATAAGATGCCACAAAGGTTGTTTCATTAAGTGAAGTATGTTTTTACATGTTTTGGATCATCTATGTTGTATCACTAAGTGTTCAATTGTGTGATCATAGTCAAATTCTATCACTATTCACATCGGCTCCATTGATCCCACACTTAGCCAAATTTCGGAGTCCCCCTAGCAACCTAGCCTCATCCAGCTTTCTTGAACTACACACTTTGCACTGCAACCTTCAATATTTTTCCCTTACCTACTAGAACTATGCAATTCGCAAAAAGCCTAGCCTCCCTTAGCATCCAAAACTATTTGGTTGTTACCTCCACTGTCCTTCCCTCAACTGGAACCCAGTATCTCAAAAAACTATGCAATTTTGTCCTTCAGGCATCTCAGCTATCTAGTATGTCTTGCATCCTAAAACTGTGTAGATGTGTCCTCCAAGGGCCTCATCCCACAATAGTCACTACCTGTTGAAACTACACAAATTTGTCTCTTAGTAGCCACGAAGAAGGATGACATGATCTCAAGGAGATGATGAGAAAGATAAGGAGACCAAGGAACCTAGGGTATGATAGACGATCATGACTACATGAAGACTCTATATGATGCATAAACCTTTGTGTGGTAGGTATGAAAAACAAAGCACATATTTTGAAATACACCTCTTAGTGTAGCACGAAGGACTGCTTATCGTTGCCATATCATTATGTCTTCATTGACATGCATGGTTGCAAGCACTGAAAGTCATTCCATGTGTTTCCTCTAAGTGTCTTGCCCTCTTTCCCTTACTGGATCAATTGTCATCTTTTGGCATGTTTCCTTGTTATGTCATGTTCATGAGCCTTTCTGGTGACCTTGAAGGTTGGTCTTTATGTATACAAGTTTTTCTAGTCATGTAAACACTTGTTGCACTCATACACAAAGTTTTAAGCAATGTCTCACAAGTGTTGTCATGGTTGTCCTAAAGTCTACATGGAGTTTCATGCTTCTCTCTTTTAGTTATAGATGGTCTCATAGAGTGTAATGCTTTGTCTTGTTGTTCTGACGTTCTATGTTGTCATTTCGTCGAAGTATGCTAAGTGTGTGATCATAATGTTAAGTTCCTCATGAGTTCACTTGCCTATCACACTTAGCCATTTTTCTGAAAATCCTTTAGACTGGACAACTCTGTTTCACCAGACCTTGAATGTGCTACATATTGGATAGTCTCAGCCCTAAGGAACATTGTTCTGCTACTTGGAACTCTGGCGTGAACAGTCACTTTCCCCCAGTCAAAATGCACTACGTAATCCCATAGCTCAACAAACTTCCTTTTGTTAGCACTCCTCAGTGTCCCAGGGCTGATAAAGGAGACTGATGAAGGTAACCTCAAACCAACCTTTAGATCTGGTAGCTATCCCTACCAAATCAGAGAGGGCTCTCTCAAGGATCTCATAGCTAATGAAGTGATTGGAGAGGAAATCATATGTTAGGCTAGAGTTTGGTAGGAAAACTAGGGAGATGATGGGAATGAGTGTAAGTAAATCTTAGGGAGGTAGGTAGGGTGTGGGTGAGGGTAGTAGAGCAAGGAAACTTGGTATATTACCACTGCAACGAAGTAAAATCACTAAGAAAACAGAAGTGCAATGAAATTGTAGGTGAGGGATTTTCACTACATTTCTAGGGAAGTCGATGAGTAAAGGAGGTCACAGTTATTTACTTACTTTCCAAAAAGATGTTGGAACATGGAAATGATGATGAGAACCCTTGTAGATTCTTATTTAACCTGCAATGCCAAAAGCGTAGCGAGCTGCCAGAAGCGAAGTGTGGGAGGAAAAAAATGTATTTTGAGGATGAAATTCGATGCTCTAGTGGCTAGGATGTAGTTTTAATGATAGAGTGATGCTTAATAAAGGTGGAATGAACAATAAAAATTCTTGGGTGTTATTCTTATAAGGTTGAAATCAACTTTGTTTCTTAGGTCATTCAGTGAAATCACCTGAATTTTTGGAAAACTGACTGGTAGGATTGTGTGAAGTAACTTGTCACTTTATTATGCAATGTTACATCTTTATAAGGAGGAAAAAGTACCTTAGAGAACTCTTTGAACACTTTTTCCCTGAATACTACTCCCATAATGGTGACATGAGATGATGGCGTGACTTCTAAATGATAATGATGATATGGCCTAATAATGGCACCAAATGGATACCAAAAACCATGATTTGGACCTTTAGACCTTTGCATATGAATGACCATGAAATGATGACTAAGGCATGATGCCCAAGACACTCTATTGGTGACCCATCACAAGGATTGATGACAAGACCATGGTAGTATTTATTGACATTGAGTATGGAAGGAGTAGTAATGACCTAGGACTGACCAATGATCAAATTTTATTTGAAAATTTATTTGAAATTATAACAATTTGACCTAGGACCCTATCAACCATATTGAAAGAGTACATTTGATCATTGGTGACTCATAGACACTAACAAATTCCTGCCTAGAATTACATAGAAGTTGCCTCAAGCCTGACCTGAACTACATGTTTTGCAAGATCATTCATAAAGCCTCCTCCTTTCCTACTAGAACCTTGGATTGCGCAGAGAACCCGCCTTGCCTTACCTCCCAAAACTATGCAAAAGTGTCCCCCAGTGTCCTCCCTCATCCAAGACTCACTGATCTCCAGAACTCTAAAGACATGTCCTCCTAAATCCCTATGATGCCCAGTACAACCTTGCCTATGAAAACTATGCAGAACTGCCTCCTAGGGTCCCATATTGCAGCAACCACTGGTTGGACCAATTGCACAATCCTATCTACCAATGGCCTCTGCACAATTTTCCCCAGAAATGAATATTGTTCCAGGAGTCGTTAGCCAAGCTTGAGTTGTGATCTACGTAGTCTTAAAGACTAGTCTCCCTCCGTGTCACCTGGAACTACACAATCCACAATTACTGGGCCCTCTTTCCCAGTCTGTCACATGTTTTGGGCTCAGTCCATGGATAACAATGCATCATCTTAGACTAGGGAGTTTTGGATTTGATTTCGTCCCATCATGAGTGAATTGCAGGGACATGTACATTGTTAGATCATGCTGAGATGATGAATAAGGAGAAAGAGGAACAAACATGATATAAGAGTCACTTATAGTTGGATGGACAAAGAAGCTTATTAGGCACAAGCAAAGGTAACATATGCATGTAACCACCTCCCAAGGCCAAGGATCATTGATGACCCTGCATCATCAAGTCATGTGGAGAAGAAGAGAAAGTGCATCCAAGAATGCTTCTATCACTCAGTAGCAACATCAGCTTAACATTTCCACCTCAACAAGCTAGTCTATGTCAGCAGTGTCATGTCAAGTCATGTCATGATTTTTCAAAGCCCACATCACTACCATGAGCCATGTCTATTGTAAATTGAATTTAATGTAATGTAGAAGTCCAATGGACACAGATGAATATGAAGTTATGTCAGTTGAAAATTCATAGGAAGTTTAACGATCATGAGGGTAGTCGAAGAGTCATAATGTTCAAGCGTCACCCTTGGTTATATATACCCCCTTATTGTATGAGAATGTGAATTTTTCACCTTGGCTCCTCCCAAAAAGTATAGAGAGTTTTTAGTCAATTATTTGAGGAGCGAGGAGTGGCTCTAATGTCCCACTGGTGGGGCCAGTAATGTATGATGTACATATGTGTCTTGTAACTTTTTCTTAATACAAAACCCTATTCTTGCCAACATGTTTTCATGCATGTTTTGTATATGTTTACAAGACTGTTCTTTCGTAATTTGTAATTCATGTTTATTTCACATGTACTAAGATAGTTGAGCTATTTCAGTTGTTTTAGTACTTACCTTATTGCGAATGTGTTGTATTCGTTATCATTGTTGTCTCATCCTCGTGGACTACTCTGCAAGATACTAGACATACCTTTGTCACTTATTGGTTATAATGACCGTCACATATGTTGTGGACTATTCCGCTAGATGGTGGATGGATATTTCTATGTAATTTGGTTTTAACCACTACCACATCTGTTGTGGACTATTCTACATTCTTGATTGATCTTCCTAGATCACGTGTGTCTCTTCTTGGGTGGTACTATTACCTCTCACTTAAAGGCTCACGTTTCTTCCCCTTTAGTAAGAGAACCTTGACATAGTTGTGATGCACACTCACTAGGCACACTTCCCTTGTTGTTCAAAGATACCATTTCATCACTCTCCTGTGCTGACAGCTAGAACCAAGGTAGATCTCTAATTATATGGAAACTGAGTGTTTATACCAAATGGGACTCCTACACCAAATGGTGTGAGGTCTAGTTGGGTCTTCACATTGTGGAGATCCCCTTGGTTGACAGGTTTCCAACACCATCAACAAAACAAAACTAGAAGGAGGGCAGGATGACGGGATGTACCTGTAGAGTCTAGTTTGAATCTCTTATTTTCAAATGGTTCCTCTGGAAATCATAATATTGAGATTTTTTCAGAAGAGCTTAATTGTACCATTCCTACAAAATTTATTCATGATCTATCCGACTTGAAATTCCATGGAGAGGGTGGATAATATTTTCATGTAAATCTGCTTCAAGTTATGACCTTTTTCCATTTTCACCAAATAGATTCTGAAGATGTCTGGGCTATATTACTCACCCTCACATTCAAAGGTCATGTTAAACAATGGTGTCATACATTAACCATATCTTCTATCGGTTCACTGGGCCAACTTTCTAAGATGATGGTTAAAGATTTCAGTACTTTTTTGATTGGTTCCTTCACCTCTGTTGCGAAATTCCTGACAAAAATTTGAACTTAGATTTCTTCAGACAAGAGTTCAAAATCTTGGTTCATGTCTCCAAATATGGTGAAACTCCTATTTTCGCTTCCTCGCTAACTTTTACGGATCATGAGGCACCTCCAATTGCAGAGGAGGAGCCCACTACCCCATTTGTTCTTTGTCCTCCTCCTTTTCTAATCTTGATGTGGGTGCTTCCTTGCGGTGATCATGAAACTGTGAAATCTGAAAATCAAATGTCCAGTCCATATTCTCATTTGTGTCCCACTTCAATGGAGGAAATTCTAGAGTGGCTCACAAAGCCTATGATAAAGACTCACTCCTCCACACCGCAAGAGGATGTCACTATTTATAACTCTAACATCAAGGTTGATCTATATTTTTGTTATCCTCTATCGTCTTTGCATCTTGAATCTTTGTACCATGACTCGATTGATCAATTTGCTTCACTAGCCATTTTTTCACATTCTCTTGATTCTCAAGTTGCTAGCTCAAATTGTGATAAAGTACAAAGTAGTCACATCATGCAGGTAAAGGAGCAGAAAGGTGAGGACACTTTCAAATTTTCCTCTCTGTTTTAGAATTGTCTGCATCAAAACCATGAGTTTCCATTCTTGAATGGTTCTCAATATTCTAATCTCGGTGGCAAATCTAGTACCATCAATTCTTTCAATCAACCGCCAGCCTTTGGTAGTAATCATTCCAATGCTTCCATATTTCGTGAAGGATGCCCAAGCACATAATATGATCTTTTGGTTTCTCATGAAGATTCTAATTTAGATGTAGAATATTCTTTGGTTAAAGAATATGTTCTTATTGAAACTTCCCCTTCACTTCACTATCCCTTGTGTCCTACCATTCCCAACACATCCACATGCGATGGAGATACTCCATGTTCTTTTGTTTCTTCATCCAATGAGTTATATCCTTGATTGACAAAAGGTGGAGAGGTTGTCCATGATGGAATTGAAAATAGTCAAAGCACAAAAAACTCTTCTCAGCGCTCATCATATCTTATTTTGCATGAAGACGACGCTTCAAATCAGATTTCTCATGAGATCTCACCAATGCATTTATCTTTAAATGTTCCATTAGAAGAGCCTTTTCAATTGAGAAATCTGATTGTTGACATTGAAAAATCTGGTGAGACTTGTGATAGAAATGCTTTCCATCCAGTGAGAAGTTTTGAATTTCACAACAACAGCTACCCTCAAACCATGCGTGATCGAGTTCTAGCTTCAAAATGTGATTTTACAATTCTCAAAAGTTTTGGGGCCTGCTAGGGAGTCGAGGCACTTCAACTTTCATTGATGGTTATGTCAAGATCTTGCGACAATAGTAAGCCCCTTGAACTAAATCAAATCTAGTTTCTCTTGCACAATCCATCTATCGGCATGGTTTCATTCGATGTGGTTCCCATGTAAAAAATTATTGGTATTCCAGGTGTGATCTCTCAAATTTCAAAATTTTACTTATGCCCGAATTCAAGAATATGTTACAGTTCATTCATCTTAATGAAAATCTATCATATCAAACTCAGTTTGGAAATGTCCATCTCTCACAAAGTCATCGAATTGTGAAGTTGATCATCTCAAAAGCTATATTTTCCCGCAATAATCATACTGCAATAATCATACTTATCAAATTTATCCCTTAATGGTTAGCGCCTCAGTCTTCTTGTGAATCTTGTATTGCAAATATGTCCTCTCATCGCACCCGAAATCTCCTTGTGTGATAATGGATGCATAAGTTGTCACACAAATCAATTTCTTCTCCATTTACCATGTAGAAATTCCTACTGTAGATCACTAGATAATGGAATATACTAAAGAAAAATACTTGATCTACTTCTACAAACAAACTTGTGGAAGCTTAATCAATTTTGAGTAAGATCAAATAGAACACATATAACAGAGAATGAGAAATCAATCAGACATGAACACCGAAGAATACTCTAGGGAAAGCCTCAGCTAAAAACCCTGATCTCTGTATTATCATACAAGTGGAAATATGTCTAGATTACAAAAAGCTTTAGCTCACAAGATATCTAGCTCTTAGTGCAATCCCTTGATGTTGCTCATAGATCGAATAGACACAACATATGCCTTCCTCCAGTCCTCTTCCGCAGTTTCTCCTGGGTCCTTTGGCTACCACCTATGTGAATTCACCTCTCACACAACTCACCAAACTCAGAAGTAACTGCGCAATCTCTAAGGAATGAATTCCTTCTACATGCAAGAGATATCCTTAATGGAATATTCTTGCAACTGATAGTACACTATCCCATCATCTGATCTCAACTAGGTCTCTGATTGAACTGAAATGCATAAGTTATTTATTAGAGAATATTCAGTTATCTGAAGTGCAGTAGTTTTTGGGTTGTGTTATATTCTTTCACGACTAGCCCACGTAGTTAATCGAGGGGTTAAAATGGGGGCGAAGCCCCCCCTTCGTTGCGTCAATTGCGTAGCGGGGGAAGTCACATGGGGTTTGAGGGGTGCAGGTAACCCCACTCTATGGGGTCTGGGGCAGTGCCTCAGAAAATTTTGGTTTTGGACCCTATCTTAGGTTGGGCAGACCTACCTATGGTTTTGTGCATGATTTTTGCACATGGTTTTGGATGTGATGGTTTTCATTGAATGATTTTGGATGCGATGGTTTTTGGTCCATGGTATTGGATGCTTTGGCATGTATAAATATGTATTGTAACATTGAAAGGAACATAATGAAAAATTAAGTTGGTAGTCCCGGTTTTCGGATCCAGGGGAAAATCTCTGTGTATATGTGTTTTATGTGCTATTCTCTTGGATTGTTTATTTTTTGTGTTTAAGAATTCGTATGAAGGTAATTTATATACGGGGTTAAAACTTACATTTGGTATCAGATCTATTTTTGGCTTCAAGGGGATGCCTTTATTACTGAGGGGTTTCACTTGGGCCTGTAGTAGACCTTGTTTAGTGGGAGATCTATGAGATGAAATCTGGTGGTGAAAGAAGAAGGCGAGCAGTGGAAAGACAAAGATCAAGAAATTTAATGGTCAGAGTTTTGAGTTGTGGAAACTCAAGATGGAGGATCTATTGGTGGATAAAGATCAGCGGATCATGATAGATTCAGGTACTAAACCAACAAGATTGTTCGATGAAGAATGGAAGAAGTTGGATTGGAAGGAAAAGAGCACAATACGATTGTGTGCCTTAGATTCAGTTTTGCTGAATGTATCAGGGGAAGCTACGACGAAGGCTTTGAGGAAAAAGTTAGGGACTTTGTACCAATCTAAGTCGTTGTTGAATAAATTGTTCCTATTGAAAAAGTTGTATAGCCTAAGGATGAAATATGGAGACTCAGTGACAGATCATCTGAATGTGTTTAATACTGTGGTAAGTCAGTTATCGTCTGTTGATATCAAAATTTTAGATGAAGATAAGTGCATTAGTTTGTTGTGTTCTCTACTAGATTTGTGGGATAGTCTAGTTATTGCAATAGGTAGCAATGCAACTGCCTTGTAGTTTGATGAAATAGTCTCATCCCTGTTGATGGAGGAGATGAGACAAAAAAATATGGAGAGCCAGAATGGTGATGCCATGTCTGTATAAGGACAGTCCCAGAACAGAAGCAAAAATAAGTCATTGAGTGGGAGATCTAAATCTCGAGGAAAACTTGTAAAGGTGGTGTGCTGGAAATGCAAAAAGGAAGGGCACTACAAAATGGATTGTAAATCTAAAGCTCCTGACAAAGGAAAGGTATCTGATGATGCTCCTTCTATAGAGGTGAAAACCACCTCAGATGAAGGTGGGGATATGTACTTGGCTTCTTCAAGTACACATGTACATCATGAGGCATGGTTGATTGACTCAGGTGCATCCTTTCACTTCACTCCCTATAGAGAGTGGTTTTGCGAATATGAGAAATACGATGGTGGTGATGTATTCTTAGGGGATAATAGGAAGCTAGAACCATTGGTCATGGAAAAGAAATGTCGAAGTTGCAAGGTGGAAGGGTTAGAACACTTCCGGGTGTTCTACATATTCTTGCATTGGCCAGAAATCTGATTTCTGTAAGCAAGCTGGGTGATGCAGGTCTTAAAACAATTTTTGAGAAGGATACCTGCAAGATGGTTTAGGGAGCACTAGTATAGATGCAGGGAGTTCGTATTGGAACTCTATACAAGATGAAAGGTAGCAATGTTGTTGATGGTGCAACAGTTTTGTGGTTCTTGAAAGTGGAGCGAAAAATCTAGTGGTCTCTGGAGAGAAGACCATGTTGTGGCATCAAAGGCTTGGACATATTGGAGAGAAGGGCTTTCGAATACTTCATGGTAAAGGTATGGTAGTAGGTATGAGTAATATCTCTCTGGATTTTGATTTCTATGAAAATTTTGTATATGGGAAGAAGAATAGGGTGAGTTTCCCCTCTGGTGGTAAGACGGCGAAACAGATATTAGAGCTTGTGCATAGTGATGTGTTTGAACCTGTGAAGGTTCCATAATTGGGTAAGTCTGTGTATTATGTATCATTTATAGATGACTTCTCAAGGAATACATGGATATATTTCCTTAGGAATAAATCTAAAGTCCTTGACAGGTTTAAAGAATTTAAGGCTCTGGTGGAAAACCGAACAGAGAAGAAGATAAAGGTGTTGAGGACAGATAACAATGGATATTTTTGTAGTAAGGAATTTGAAGAATTCTGTAAGAATTTTGGTATAGCATGGCAGAAGACTACTCTGTATACACCTCATCAAAATGGAGTTTCAGAAATAATGAACAAGACGTTGATGGAAAGGGCAAGAATCATGCTCAGTAGTGTCGGGTTAGCAGAAGAATTCTAGGCAAAGGCGGTGGAGATTGCATGTTACCTGGTCAATAGATCACTTTCATCGGCGTTGGAGGATAAGACTCCACAAGAGGTATGGACTGGTAAGAAACCCTCTCTTTCACATCTGAGGGTATTTGGATGTGATGCATATGTACATGCTCCAAAGGAGGAACAAACCAAGTTGGATAGTAAATCTGAAAAATGCATCTTTTTTGGGTACAAGGACGGTTTAAAGGGTTATAAGCTTTGGAACCCAGTAACAAGGAAGGTTGTGTACAATCGAGATGTGGTGTTTAGAGAGGTGAAACATGTTATTAAATATGAATTCCAACCAAAGGAACCTGAGAAGATAGAGTTTAAGCTAAAGGAGGAAGAATCAGACTCTACGACAGAGGAGGAATCAAAAGTTGAAGAGCCACAAACTCCAGGTGTGAGAAGATCAATTTGAGAAAGAAGGCAACCATAAAGGTATAGTCCATCTGCTTTGTGTTCAAATTTTTCTTTATCTATTACTGATGATGATCCCAGAACTATGAAGGAAGTAATAGATTCAAAGGATGGAAAACTCTGGAAGGAGGCCATGGTTGATGAAATGGCATATTTGCACAAAAATGAGGTTTGGGATCTGGTGGAGTTGCCGGCTGGAAGGAAACCCATTGGAAGAAAATGGGTGTTCAAGAAGAAGATAAATGTAGAAGGAAAGGTGGAGAAATACAAAGCTTGGTTGGTAGTAAAAGGTTATGCCTAGGTGTCGAGAATTGATTTTGGTGATATTTTTTCTCCTATTGCCAAGGTAACTTCTATTAGATTACTTTTATCTGTTGTTGTTGCTTTTGATTTTCAAGTAGAACAGATGGATGTGAAGACAACGTTTCTTCATGGCGATATGGAAGAGGATATATACATGAAGCAACCTAAAGGCTTTATGGTGAAGGGTAAGAAAGAACCGGTATGCAAGTTAAAGAAGTCTTTGTATGGGTTAAAACAATCACCAAGGATGTGGTATCATAAAATTGATACATTTATATAGGGACTTGGCTTCACCAGAAGAAAAACAAATCACAGTGTGTATTTTAAATTAATTGGTGACCATGTTATTTATCTAGTCTTGTATGTGGATGATATGTTTCTGGTTGGAAATGAAAAAAAAATTATCCAGGATTTGAACAACCATTTGTCCTCCAAATTCAACATGAAATATCTTGGTGCTGCAAACTATATTTTGGGCATGGTAATTAAAAGAGATTGGACAAAGAGGAAGCTCTAGTTAAACCAAAGGAAGTATGTTGAAACAATATTGCAGAGGTTTAATATGCAGGATAGTAAATCGGTGAAGGTTCCTATTCCTGTTGGTGTAAAGTTATCTGTTGAACAATGTCCCAAGACACAAGAAGAGGAAGAGGACATGTTCCGTGTTCCATATGCAAGTGCAGTTGGTAGCCTGATGTATGTGATGGTCTGTACAAGACTAGACTTTGCACATGCAGTGGGAGTATTGCGAAGGTTTATGTCAAAACTAGGGAAGGAGAAATGGGCAATAGTGAAGCGGTTTTTCAGGTATTTGTGTGGCACTAGTGATTATGGTTTGTGTTACCAAGGGAAACCAGGATTGGACAGAGTGTTGGATATTCATGGCTTTGTTGATGTAGATTGGGCTGGAGATCTGGATCAGAGAAGATCTACAAGTGGGTATGTGTTTAACCTATTTGGAGGTCCAGTCAGTTGGATGAGTAAGAAAAAATCTGTAGTGGCACTATTAACTACAGAGAGAGAATACATGGCAGCCACTCATGCAAACAAGGAAGCAGTTTGGTTGCAGAGATTGTGTTCAAGTATGGGGTTAGTACAGGGAGCTATAAGGATAGACTGTGACAGCCAAAGTGCAATTTTCTTTGCAAAAAGCCTTGCATATCATTCAAATACAATGCACATTGATGTTCAGTATGACTTTGTGAGGGATATGATAGGAGGCAAAAAGTTGTTGCTAGTAAAGGTGGACACTTTGAAGAAAATTGTAGATGCATTGAAAAAATTTGTGAGCTCTGAGAATTTCCCTTGGTGTAGAGAAACAATGGGCATTACAGGGTTGGATAAATGACTAAGCTCTCTTGTGGCTCCCTATGGAAAGAAAACAACAAGTGGGAGAATGTTGGGTTGTGTTATATTCTTTCATGACTAGCCCACATAGTTAACTGGGGGGTTAGGAGGGGGGTGGAGCCCCCCCTTCGTTGCACCGATTACGTAGCAAGGGGAGTCACAGGGGGTTTGAGGTGTGTAGGTAACCCCGCTCTATGGGGTCCAAGGTAGCGCCCCAGAAATTTTGGTTTTGAACCCTATGTTAGGTTGGGCGGACCTACCTATGGTTTTGTGCATGATTTTTGCACATGGTTTTGGACGCGATGGTTTTCGGTCCATGGTATTGGATGTTTCGGCAGGTATAAATATGTATTGTAACATTGAAAGGAACATAATGAAAAATTAAGCTGGTAGTCCTAGTTTTGTTATCCAGAAGAAAATCTCTGTGTATATGTGTTTTATGTGTTATTCTCTCACATTGTTTATTTTTTGTGTTTAAGAATTCGTATGCAAGTGATTTATGTATGGGGTTAAAACCTACAATAGTTACATGCATGCATGCATTAACTAACTGAACTCACAATCAGTTCCACAAATTGTTGGAACTAATCTAATTGGACTTAACTCAATTAACTGAGCTAACTAATTACAACTCAAAGTACAACTCATCTTGATCTCCTTAATCAAGGGATAACTTCCACAATCAAAGAGGGAAACTGTTGCATGTCTTCACATAGACTTCATGTTTGATTTTCTTCAACTAATTAACTCAAGATGAATTAATTAATTATTTTTCGAACAACTAATAAGATTGAATTCGAATTTTAATTCTCAATTTTAGTTCAGGGACTAGCTAAAATTGGAATGTATCCCGAAATGCTATTTATAGAACTGTTATTTTTAGCACTTCTATATTTAGAATTTCTTGTTGCTATTTTCAACACTCCCTCTCAACAAGAAAGGGATTATCTGTCACCCCAATCCTTTCCTTTCTCTGTGGAACTTGAACTTTCATTTTTACAATGCCTTAGTCAAAATATCTACATCTTGTTCCTTGGCTGAAACATACAACAATAACATGATCCTCTTCACCACACAGTCTTGAAGATGATGATACTGGATATCGATGTGCTTGGACCTGTCATGAAATACTGGATTCTCAGAGAGTTTGATACAACTCTGATTATTGCAATAGATCACAGTTGGATCCATCCTCTGACCAAACAATCCCACTAAAATCTTCCGCATCCACATGGCCTCACATGCTGCTTGACTGGCAACCATGTAATCAGCCTCTACTGAGCTAAGTGCAACTAACCTCTGTTTCCTGTTGTACTAATAAACTACAACTGAACCAAGGTTGGAAATTCCTCCTAAAGTGCTCTTCCAGTTTGATGGACTCCCTACCCAATCTGCATCTGTGAAGGCCTGAAGCTTCACTCCCTCTGTCTGTTTGTACCACAATCCATACTGAGATGTGCCTCTGAGGTATCTCAGCACATGCTTTGCTTCCTTCCAAAATAGCTTGGTAGGTTGAACCATAGCTTGACTCAGCTAGTTCACTGCAAAGCACAAATCTAGTCATGTGTTCACTAGATATGTCAATGAACCCACAAGCTGTCGATAAACAATAGCAACTACTACCTCACCTGAAGTAGCATCCTCCTACCTCAAGTTTCCTGCTAGAGGAGTCTACATGGGCTTTCAATTCTCCATGTCGAATAGCTTGAGTATCTCATTGGCATACTTGCGTTGAGACACAAACACTTCCCCATCCTTATACCACACTTCCATGCCTAGAAATTAGTGCATAAGACCCATGTCTTTCATCTCGAACTCTCTTGCAAGGTCTTCCTTGCAAGACTTGATCAACTAATCATCACCTGTCAATATAGATCATCAACATAAAGAACAATGATCAATGGTTACCTTCTACCATGATGTGGTAAAGGTTCACATCTTCTTCTCTCTTTGTGAAGCCCAACTCGGTGAAATAGCTATCAATCCTAGTGTACCAAGCATGAGGTGCTTGCTTCAGCCCGTAAAAATCTCTCTTGAGTTGGCACACATGCGACTCACGATCGAAGGTCTAAAATCCTTCCGTTTGCTCAATGTACACCTCTTCCTTAATCTTGCCATTGAGGAATGTATTATTCACATCCATCTAATGGGCCATCCAACCCATCTAAGCTGATAATGCCAACATCAATCTAATAGATGAGTACCTTGCTACAGGAGCAAAAGTCTTCTCATAGTCAATCCCCTCGACTTGTGAGAAGCCACGACAACAAACCTTGCCTTATGTTTCTCAACACTGCCATCAGCTGCTTGCTTTACCTTGTAAAGCCATCGGGAACTCACCATTGATTTGTCCTTTGGTCTTGGGATAGCATCCCAAAAACTGTTACAAATGATGGAGGCGTACTCCTCCACCATAGCACCAGTCCAGACTGGTTGCTGCATTGCTTCCTCAAAGGAAGAAGGTTTGGTCTCTACACACTCCCTAACTAGGGCCATGTAACCAGTGTATTGCTCAGGTGATCTACTATGTTTGCGCTGAGAGGATGGTTGTCCCACATTCTCTCTCGCATCCATCACCAATCTGTCAGCTTCCCTTGAGCGTTTCTGCCCATCTTTGGAAGACTATGCATGAGTGAATGTCTCCACTCCTAGATCCTCTGCATGCGGTTGCTCTACATCAGTCTGAGGCTCCTCCTACTTAGGAACTAAAAGTTCCTCCTCTGCATGCAACTTGAGATCCCTCTCAAGGGACAATCTCATGGCTTTCTTCTCATTGAACTTCAAATCTCTACGTACCACTGTCCTTTGACTTGTACCCAAGAGCACCTGATAGTTGTGGGGTGCATCAGTGTACCCCACAAGTATCCCCAGCTCAGCTATTGGATCTAGCTTCTTCTAGGCATCTTTAGTCACATGGCAATAAACTGATGATCAAAAGATCCTGAAGTGACCCACATCTAGTCTCTTCTCAGAAAAGGCCTCCATTAGTGTCTTCATCCCCAGTATACAATGCGAGCTTCTATTCCGCAGGTATATTGTTGTATTGCATGCCTCAACCCACAAATGAAGTGGTAGGCTTTAGTCATGCAGCATCAATCGAGATGCTCCCACAATCGATCTGTTCTTCCTTTCATCCACCCCATTCTGCTATGGGTTATGGGGTTTCATCAACTCCCGTTTAATTACTTCTGCTGCAAAAAATGTTGGGTTGTGTTATATTCTTTCCATGTAGTTAACAAGGGGTTTGAAGGGCACTCGTAACCCCACTTTATGGGGTCTGGGGCAATGCCTTAGAAACTTTTGGTTTTGGACCCTATGTTAGGTTGGGCGGACACACCTGCGGTTTTGTGCATGATTTTCGCACGTTTTTCAGACGCGATGGTTTTTAGTCCATGGTATTGGATGCGATGGTTTTCGGTCCATGGTATTGGACGCAATAGTTTTCGGTCCATGGTATTGGATGCTTTGGCATGTATAAATATGTATTGTAACATTGAAAGGAAAATAATGAAAAATCAAGATGGTAGTCCTGATTTTGGGATCTAGTGGGAAAATCTTTGTGTATATGTGCTTTATGTGTTATGCTCTCACATTTTTTATTTTTTTGTCTTTTAGAATTCGTATGTAGGTAATTTCTGTACGGGGTTAAAATCTACATTTGGTATCAGAGCTGTTTTGGCGTCAAGGGGATGCCTTTGTTGCTAAGGGTTTTTCGCTCGGGCCTGTGGTATACCTTGTTCAGTGGGAGATCTGCGAGATCGATTTTGGTGGTGAAAGAAGATGGTGAGTAGTGGAAAGATAGAGATCAAGAAATTTAATGATCAAAGTTTTGAGTTGTGGAAACTCAAGATGGAGGATCTGTTGGTGGATAAATATCAGTGGATCACGATAGATCTAGGTACTAAACCAACGGGAATGACCAATGAAGAATGGAAGAAGTTGGATCGGAAGGTAAAGAGCACAATACGATTGTGTGTCTCAAATTCAATATTGTTGAATGTATTAGGGGAAGCTACGGAAAAGGATTTGTGGGACAAGTTAGGGACTTTATACCAATCTAAGTCTCTGGTGAATAAATTGTTCCTGCGGAAAAGGATGTGTAACCTGAGGATGAAAGATGGAGACTTGGTGATAGAGCATCTAAATGCTTTTAATACTATGGAAAGTCAGTTAGCATCTATTGATATTAAAATTTCAGATGAAGATAAGTGCATCAGTTTGTTGTGTTCTCTACTAGATTCGTGGGATAGTCTACTTATTGCAATAGGTAGCAATGCAACTGCCTTGCATTTTGATGAAATAGTCTCATCCTTACTGACGGAGGAGATGAGATGGAAAAATATGGAGAGCTATAATGGTGATGCCTTGTCTGTATGAGGATGGTCCCAGAATAGAAACAAAAATAAGTCATCGAGTGGGAGATCTAAATCTCCAGGAAAACTCATAAAGGTGGTGTGCTGGAAATGTGGAAAGGAAGGGCACTACAAAAGGGAATGTAAATCTAAAGCTCCTAACAAAGGAAAGGGATCTGATGAAGCTCCTTCTACAAACACAAAAACCACCTTAGATGAAGGTGGGGATGTGTACTTGGCTTCTTCAACTACACATGTAGAACATGAAGCATGGTTGATTGACTCGGGTACATCCTTTCACTTCACTCCCCATACAGAGTGGTTCTTCGAGTATGAGAAATATGATGATGGTGATGTCTTCTTGGGGGATGAAAGGAAGGCTAGAATCATTTGTCACGGAAAAGTAAAGTTGAAGTTGCAAGGTGGAAGGGTTATAACACTTCTGGGTCTTCTACATATTCCCACATTGGCCAGAAATCCAATTTCTGTAAGCAAGTTGAATGATGCAGGTTTAAAAACAATGTTCTAGACGGATACTTGCAAGATGGTTCTGGGAGAACTGGTATTGATGTGGGGAGTTCGGACTGGAACTCTGTATAAGCTACAAGGTAGCACTGTTGTTTATGGGTGCAACAGTTCTGTGGTTCCTGAAAGTGGAGCAGAAAATCTAGTCATCTCTAGAGAGAGGACCATGTTGTGGCATCAAATGCTTGGACATATTGGAGAGAAGGGTCTTTCGAATACTTCATGTAAAGGTATGGTAGAAGGTATGAGTAATAGCTCTCTGGATTTGGATTTCTGTGAAAATTGTGTATATGGGAAGCAGAATCAGGTGAGTTTCCCCTCTAGAAGTAAGAGGGCGAAACAAATATTAGAGCTTGTGCACAGTGATGTGTTTGGACCTGTAAAAGTTCCATCACTAGGTAAGTCTATGTACTATGTATCATTTATAGATGACTTCTCAAGGAATACATGGATATATTTCCTTAAGAAGAAATCTAAGGTCTTTGATAGGTTTAAAGAATTCAAGGCTCTAGTGGAAAACTAGATAGAGAAGAAGATAAAGGTGCTGAGGATAGATAATGGTGGAGAGTTTTGTAGTAAGGAATTTGAAGAATTATGTAAGAAGTGTGGTATGGCATGGCAGAAGAATACTCCATATACACCTCAGCAAAATGGAGTTGAAGAAAGAATGAATAAGACGTCGATGGAAAGGGAAAGAAGCATGCTAAGTGGTGCCGGGTTAGGACAGGAATTCTAGGGAGAGGCAGTAGATACTGCATGTTATCTAGTCAACATGTCACCTTCATCAGCGTTGGAGGATAAGACTCCACAAGAGGTATGGACTGGTAAGAAACTATATCTTTCACATCTGAGGGTATTTGGATGCGATGCATATGTACATGTTCCAAAGGAGAAACGAACCAAGTTGGATAATGAATCTGAAAAGTGCCTCTTTATTGGGTTTAAGGATGTTTAAAGGGTTATAAGCTTTGGAACCCAGTCACATAGAAGGTTGTGTACAACCAGGATGTGGTGTTCAGAGAGGTGAAAGATGTTATTAAACATGAAGTCCAATGAAAGGAACCTGAGAAGATAGAGTTTGAGCTAAAGGAGGAAGAATCAAACTCTACAGCAAAGGAGGAATCAGAAGATGAAGAGCCACAAACTTCGGGTGTAAGAAGATCAGTTCGAGAAAGGAGGCAGTTAGAGAGGTATAGTCCATTTGATTTCTATTAAAATTTTGCTTTATCTATTACTGATGATGATCCTAGAACTGTGAAGGAAGCAGTGGATTCAGAGGATGGAAAACTCTGGAAAGAGGTCATGGTTCATGAAATGGCATCTTTGCACAAAAACGAGGCTTGGGATCTGGTGGAGTTGTTAGCTGGAAGGAAACCCATTGGCAACAAATGGGTGTTCAAGGAGAAAACAAATGCAGAAGGAAAGGTGGAGAAATACAAAGCTTGGTTGGTAGCAAAAGGCTATTCCCAGGTACCAGGAATTGATTTTGGTGATACTTTTTCTCCAGTTGCCAAGGTAACTTCTATTAGATTACTTTTATATGTTATTGTTGCTTTTGATTTTGAGGTAGAACAGATGGATGTGAAGAAAAAATTTCTTCACATGGATCTGGAAGAGAAGATCTACATGAAGTAACCTGAAGGCTTTGCAGTGAAGGGTAAGAAAGAACTGGTATGCAAGTTAAGGAAGTCTCTGTATGGGTTAAAACAGTCACCAAGGATGTGGTATCATAAATTTGATACATTTATATGGGGACTTGGCTTCACCGAAAGCAAAAGAAGATCATTGTGTGTATTTTAAATTAATTGGTGATCGTGTCATTTATCTGGTCTTGTATGTGGATGATATGTTGTTGGTTGGAAATGACAAAGAATTATCCAGGATTTGAAGACCCAATTGTCCTCCAAATTCGACATGAAAGATCTCGGTGCTGCAAACTATATTTTGGGCATGGAAATTAAAAGAGATCAAGAAGAGAGGAAGCTCTGGTTAAAACAGAGGAAGTATGTCGAGACAATACTACAGAGGTTTAATATGCAGGATAGTAAA
>APFE030612180.1:312516-385059 GCA_000404065.3 Pinus taeda | reverse complement strand
AACTTGTTGGTGTATTTAACTTAAAAGAAAATTTTCTAGTGAATTTTAGTTAGCGCTTGATTTTAAGGGCTGTTTTTTAAGTCAAGGGATGATGGAAGTGAAACAAGTGGTGTTTTTTCGACGCAAAAGAAATTAATAAAACCTAACTATATGCATGTGCACTTTGTCATTGTTTTTAGATGAAGAGTAATTTCTATAGGGTTCGAAAGGAAACTTCTAATGAAATAAACTTTTCTTTTCTTTTCTTTAATTCACACTTCACACTCAAAAGTTAACAAAACTATTTATGCCTAAAGAGATGCAAATCTATCCTAATGCAACAACTAAATGTTTGATGCAAGATTGAAAACTACTCTAAAAACAAGAAATGAAAGTTGCTTTGCTTATGAAATTTTCTTTTGCCACTTACAATATCTAGATGGAATATGAGCTGCTACCATTCATTTCGTGTAAATACTAAAAACAAAACTCAAGATAAACATAAAGCACTTTCACTCACCAAATGGAAACCAAATGAAAAGCAAGTTCAAGAAAGCAAAACAAAAATTTTCAAAAAGTTATCTTCAAAGTAGCAACAAGAAAGTCTTTTTGAAAATGCTCTCAACAAGAACTGAAACTTTGCGATTGAAACAATAAGCAAGAAACACTTTTGCAAGTTGACACCATACAATGAATGAAAACTTGACAAAAACAAATGTGTTTAAAGAGGCTTTTTAACAACCGAAAGCAGCAATGAAAGCTTTGGTAACAAAGACCAAAAAAGATCAAAAAGACAATTTCAAGAAAGCATCAATTGACAACTTTGATGAAATCAAGAAGTAAATGGTCACGAAAACGATTTTGTCGAGCAAACAAAAAGCCACCAAAAGCAAAATTCAACAAAAAGATTGATAACAATCTTTCTGCTTTGATAAATCAGAGCAGCCAAGATTCCAATCAAGAAATCTTGCGTGCTTTTAGCAAAAAGACGATGACGTTTGCAAACACAAAACAAGACCAAAACTCCTTATAATCAGAGAGAAATCGGAGTAAGACGCTTGCTGTAACACAGACAACTGATACTAGCAAAAATGACTGTTTCAAACTGACTCAAAACACCAGACAAACTTCAGAGACACAAAAAATTATAAATCTTGAAAGTTGCAAGATATGCGCGACTCTACTTAGTGCAGATTGCGTGTATACACGACTATGCCTGAGGAAACCTGCGTATACGCGGGTTTACTTCAAGAAACAAGCATTTATACGCTTCTGTAACTAAGGAAAATTGCGTATATATAATATTTCAAGAAAAATAAAAAACAAACTGAAGAAACTGGAAAAACTCAGAAGTCAAGAACAAACCAGACAGTAACAGCAAACCAACAAGCAACTGAGCCCTTATTGGCTTGACAAACACCCAAACTAGGAACAACAAGAGTGTTGTCCCCAGCAGAGTCGCCAATTCTGTTGAGGGATTTGCTCCCCTAGGGCTTTTGGGTGGAAACCCTAGCAGACTGAAAGTTGTCTAAACAAAGAATCACGCATTCACACAGCCATTGCACTATAATAAGCAAATTCTAAAGTATGAAGGACGTACCTCAGGTCCTACGTTCGAGAAGTTCCTCAAGGGTCCAAACCCTTCTTCACGTCCCTTTCGCTCCTTTGTCCTGCAAAACAAACAAATCCAAAGAATGCAGCAGTATATGGACAAAGATTTATACAAAAATCATCTTTATGTTATAAAAGAAAGGAAGTTAGTTATGAACTTTAAACAACCATTCATACATGAAATTAAAACATGAACATCATAAACATAAAGAAGAAGCATATCGGGAACCAAGACGTGTTTCTTTATTAAAGACAAATAGAATGTACAAGAGGAGTAATATCACCTGAACAACCTTCCGCACGCTCCAAGCAAAGCTTCCTTCCGGATCCGTCCCGCCTCAAGCCTCTAGCATATCTCCTTCCAAGACTCACTCCATGATGCCATAACTAGTGGATGAACATCAAATCACAAGGAAATAAGGGTTTCCTGTACAACATGGCGGAAAGTGCCAGAAGCACAAGGGTCATTTCAGACCTCGTCTCAGGGGGAAATCTCAGATTATAACCTTATCTTCTCTTCTCTTCTCCTTCTAGCCTTTCCCTTTGCTGTCTTTATACCAATTCCAAAGTTGTTTTTTAGTTAGGAAGTGGTTGGGAACAGTTGGGGCCATGGGCACTAATAGGTGATCAGCAGGTAAAACCCGCGATCTCCACCCGAAAATAAGGAGTTTTATATTTTTTTAAGTGTTTTAATACATATATGCGGGCTGGGTATATATGGACCCACGTATACATGGGTTTAACTCAGGGAAATGTTGCGTACAGGGAATAAAACACTGTTTTTTAGATTTGGGACCAGGTCTGGAAGGAGGGGTTGCCCTAGGCCATGAGTGCAGCATCACAAACCATAATAGTGAGATTTGGAGCTATAACAGATACCTTCCTGAGGAGGCTGCACCTTTAACTCCTATTGCTACATCCTAAGTGCCCCCAGCACATTCTGCTACTCTGTCACGAAATCTAGGAGCAATTCATTAGTGACATTGCGAACCGTCTCACCGATGTCATGGAGGTCACCTTCAATTAAGGTGATCAGGTCGATGGCCAGCTTCGAGGCCTTGACCTTTTTCCTTGGACTCGATATTTCTGTGATGCGTGGCCGTTTGAGTTGGGTTGAGGTGGTTCTTGGGTCCACGCTCTCTTTTGCAAGGTCCATGTCCTCTGCCTACTATCCTGCAACTACTGCTTGGCCCTCCTCCACCTGCACTGTTTTAGCCTCTACTGTCTGCGCTCCTGCTGCTTCGGCTACCTTCTTTTGCTCTGTGACTACCTGTGCCGCTTCACGAGTTGCCCTGACCTTGGCTGCCACTTTTTTGTTGTGCCTTTTCTCAGCAAGTTGGGTGATGCGTTACCTGACATCATCCTTCCTTTTTAGCACTGCTGTATTATCCAACTCCCCCAAATCTGTGGCGCACCACTCAGGAGGCCATGACTCTAACACTATAAAGATCACATCGTCAGTGGCTATGAATGGGAGCTTTGTCCACTGCTACACTAGATCCTCTCATGCCCTGATGTAAATATTGTGCATGTCCACCTTGAAGTCTACAAACCTCCACAGACTGTTGTGCACTGTGGGGGATAAGAGTGGTCTCCTATTAATCCACATTTGGATGCTCACCTCCATGAGCACCCAGAAGATCTTTGTATTGCGAATCCGCTTCACGTCCTTGGTAGCCTAGAGTGACGCGTATTTCATGGCCCCTAGTAAGTCACGGTCAATGCTCGGGAACTGACTATCCTCCAGTAGTTCTCCCACTACCAACAAGATGGACAAGAGCAACCACAGGTAGTGGAAGGTCTTACCCTACTCCTGGGCTTCCTTACAATTGAGCAAAAATTCTTCACAGAGGAACTCGACCCAGTTAAACTGGACCCTCTTCACACATTGTTTGGCCAACACAACTACCAGTGCTGGTACTTCATCACTGTGACATTTTCTCATTACCTTACCAGCTAGGAGTTGGGTGGCTATGCGCACCCCTTAATTCTTGATAATGTTGATGGCGTAACCTCTCTTTTTCTTCTCGAGCTTATATTTCTTTTTCATGGCTTCCATGAGAGCCAAATTGCTAATTTTTCCTGTTATCATCACGGGGTCCTTTCCTGTACAGGGAAGCTGAGAAATTCTATGGATGAGATCCACCTTTATAGGAATAGGCTCCTCTAGCCATAAGTACACATAATGCACTAGGAAAAGCAGCTACCTGATGACGAAAATGGTGATGGGCATGCAGTGAAAGTGTGGTATCCACATTAGATGAAGCAACCTGGCCTTCTCCACACCGCATAGCCATTTTTGCGGCTGTAATTTGATCACCGACCCCTCCGTATTCTGTTTCATTAGGCTCTCCGTCTCTAAGTGTGGGAACTTCTCACTGTCCGTGAGGTCCCAATCTTCAAATTTTAGGGTAGGCACACGTCCTAGGAGCAGATCCTGAAAGGTAATTCCATTGGGGAGGAGCCAAGTTTGGAGTGCACTCTATTTTGCATCTAGATCCTTTGGTACCTTAGCTTTCCCCTTTTGCGGAGGGACATACTGGGGTAATTTTGCTGCAGAGTGCATTGGTTGGATGTCCACCTCCACGTCTTATTTTTCTTCTACCTCAGCAACCAGAGCCTGTAAGTCCTCCTCCTCTTCATCTGAATCAAAGGTGACAACCTTGCCATTTTCCTCCATTGATAGCTTACCAAATCGCAGAGTCCTCGGGGACATGCAAACTGGTCCCATTGTTTTCTTATCTTTTTTGGTCTTGGCGTCCAAGGTGATTTCAGGATTTCTAGTGCGACCCCAGTACCTTTGGGAACATCATGTACCATATGGGTCGGCGTGGCCTCGCCGATGGTTCCTTCTTCAAATCCCAAACCTACCCTGGTATCCGTCATCTTGTCTATATTGTATGTGGTCTTTCGTGAACTTAGGGGCTCAAGTATCACTCGACACTCAACACTTTGTGCTCTATTCAACTGCTCAAGCCTCAAGTGAACAAGTGTTGTCTCATGGCTAGCCCCTGGAGTTTTATAGTGCTTTTTGAATTGAAATTCGACCGTTCCCCCCAATTCTGGGCCATCTATGCTTTCTTGGTGGCAGATTTTCCAAAATCTTGCCCATAACTATTGTCTTAAATTTCCACCGCCCGCTCCATTTGGCCTCAAACCGGACATCCTATCATGAACAGTGACAACAACAGTCACTTCCCAACCTATACATGCAGCAGCGCAACCCTTTGTGTGTGGGAGAAAACCTTGTGACATGATAACTTTGTGTGCACATCCCTTATCGCGCAGCTCCCAAGTAGATTATTTTATAGTCCCGTGCTTCCCTTCAACTGATTGGAGTGCTAAGACTATTCTTCCTATGGCCAGTCAAGTGGTCGCACCACCCGTGCAGGGCCCCATTTCGCCCCTCAGGATAGTCCACGAAAAACCCTCAATTTCCCTCATGACTATCACCACCGTGCACTCTATCGTATGTAGTGCACTCCCCTGATTACTACATCTAGTGAGATGCGGTCATAGCCATGGCAACAAAGTCATAAATTCTCAACGATAGTCTTCTAATTCATTGGTATGATCATATGCACCTTGCCTTGCCATCCTTGGTTTATCGATGAGACATGCTTACATGATCTCATTTTCCAGCCTCTTAACCTTTGCATCCATCAAATGCTTTTCTTCCTCAGTCGTCCTTGGTCTTTTTCGCGTTTGCGAAGTCTAAGTTTGCCTTGTTTTATGGATTCCTGAAGCCTTATGTGTTCGACCTCGCGTAGTTGTGTGATTTCTTCATCCTGGGCTTCACGTACTATCACACCTACGAGCACTATTACGTGTGGATTCCTATTTGCATTCTCTTCAGAAATTACAGTCCCTACTCTATTCTGCACCCTTGGAATTGTTTCTACGGTTAGGGTTTTGCACATCATCCTATAGGCCCATCGAACCGCTGGTATGCGCAGGTCCCAGTCAGTGCGTCTCACTTGGTGAACCCTATTCAACACTTCGCACACCCTATCAAATGCTTCTCCATGGATAGTCCTTGGTGTGCTTTGCCTTTCTTGCTGCTACTTTTTGTTCCAATACTCTATTTGGGGAGTGGTGTGTGCTTGTGCGGGCTGCATGGCGTATGTTCGTACCCATCGGGAAAGGTTGGTGCGCAAGTTGTTTAACGAAGTGACTTTCATGGTTAGGTTAATTATTTGATCAATTTTTGTATGAATGGATTTGTATTGATATCAATTATCCTTCTGGAGAGTCTCACTGAGTTCTAGGGAGTGGGATGGATTCTAGCCTAGCATTTAGACTCAAAATTCAGGACTGCATGCTCGAAACTTGACATTTTAGGTAGCAACTACATGGATGAAGGGTTGTGCATGTTGTTGGCTTGTATGGGCCAAACCCAAGTTTAGAGGTGATTTAGCCAAACAAATCCTGATACTACTGGCCCTTTTGGCTACAACCCATGGAGCGCAGACTGAGGTCTCACCTGAAGTAGTATGGGAGGGTGCTAGAACTAGGTTTCCGCACACTAGAGATGTCTGATGGTTTTTCATTGGTCCATGGTTTGACCCTGCATGCACGTCACTACGTGCACCTATCTATACCTCGCAGCTTGCAATGCTGCCTTCGCGTAACTTTGTTCGAGGCAGGATCCATGTTATTACGCAAGTTCCTTAATATTAACTTGATATAATCTAATTACTTATCTGTATGAGCCCAATTATACTTAACAGTGTTCAATATTCATATAAGTGCGCGCAATAAACAAAACAGTATAAATGCATACAAAATCATACAAAAACAGATACAGAATATTTAGAATCAAACTTCTCTTTATTATTCTTCTTCTTGGGTTACAGACTCAACTTCGTCCTGCGCACTCAGCTGTAGGGGTCTGCACACTTAGCTGCGAACTCTACTAGGCCTCTGTGCACTCAGCTGCAGAGCCTCTTCCTACTACTACGACCCAAGACACTTGACTTCTTCTCTATTTGCTACTAGATCATTACATCAACCCATCTCTTGTTAATTATTCTCCTTACAACTTAGAGCCTCGCTCTATTTATACAATCCCATGGTTCGCAGACCATGGGTAGGCCGACATGACATTACATTACATTACTAAACTTAGGGCAAACAACCCTATGACTCAATGTACATTTCATGCTCTGCATCTGCAATTCACGGAATCTTACAACATTATTTGACCAAAACTTGGGCTTTGAGCCCCAAAACATGGTGTGGGGGGATTAAATGCCCAACAGGCCCCCAACATAAACATCGTGACTCACCCTCAAGTCACTCTGTCGACACGGCGATCTTGGCACAAAGTCCCTCCAACTGGTCCCGAACGGCCTAAATGTCGGCAGCGCACTGTGCTGTTGCCTACTGCACCTATTGCATTTTGTCTTCTGAGCCCTCTGTTTCTGGTGTGCTATGTTGCATCTATACCTTCATCCCCTGAATCTATGCAAGCTTTCCTTCAATATCTATTGTGATTGTGAAGGCTTCGTCAATCCATGGTTGGATGCGTGCTTTGTGAACAACTTCCTTATGGCATGCCACGTCCACATGCTCTTTTAATGCCTTGGCTTGCTGCATCTTTGCTAGCCACTGAGTAAGGACTACTATCTGTGCAGTCCCTCTGATGTTGTCATATTGTTGTTGGAGTTCATGTGCCTCTATCTCTAGCTGCTGGATGTTGGGGTCCTCCTACAACGTCATCAGGACCTTAAGTTCTTGCTCCAACATGGTGGTACAATCGTGCACTGCACCTCCAATCTCTTCCATCCTTGCTGCAATAGCATTGGCGCATTGCTCTCTGACCTCTAGGGGAGTGGAAGGCTACCCCTTCAACCGCAGTTCGGCAATTTGGAGATTTAGTTCTAGCTGCACCTTTGTTGTCTCTTCTCTAGCATCACAGACTCCATTTGCTAGACTGTGAATCTGCACTTCTACAGGTAGGTATGCTGTGATAGCTAGCTCTGGGACACATTGGCAAGCATCATAAACTGTCTGCACCAACTGTTTTTTTTGTGACACCAGCTCGTCACACTGTGAGATAAGTTATTCTATATTAATATTTTGCTCGCTCAGAACCTAGATCGTGCGGCTCTCCCTGGCGTGCATCTCTGATGTTATTCCATCCTATAGCTAATAGAGTGTTTCTCTGGGAAGGGTACCTAGATTATGGCCAAGGAATTTCATCATGCTAATCGTCATTCGGTCCATTGCATCTGCTGATACCAACGCTCCTTCTGGCAACACTATTGTGTTAGCCATCCTTGCGTGGATCATATGTTTTGCTGTTGAAGTGCCTGTTGCGACGTGGGTAGACAGGATACCTTCCTAAGGGGCCGCATATTTAACTCCTGTAGCTGCTACCTAAGGGCCCCCAACAAATTCTGCTGCTTTGTCATGAAGTCTAGGAGTGCTTCACTAGTGACATCATGAACCGTCTCGCTGATGTCATGGAGGTCACCTTCAATTAAGGTGATTGGGTCGATGGCCAGCTTCGAGGCCTTAACCTTTTTTCTTGGACCCAATCTTTCTATGACGTGTGGCCGTTTGAGTTGTGTTGAGGTGGTTCCTAGGTCCGCGCTCTCTTCTGCAAGGTCCGTGTCCTCTGCCTCCTATCCTGCATCTACTGCTTGGCCCTCCTCTACCTGCACTATTTCGGCCTCTGCTGTCTACGCTACTTCTACTTAGGCTACCTTATTTTGCTTCGCGGCTGGCTGTGTCACTTCACGGGCTTCCCAGACCTCGGCTGCCAATTTTTCATTGTGCCTTTTCTCGGCCAGTTTGGTGATGTGCTGCTTGGCATGATCCTTCCTTTTCTATGTTGTTATCCTATCCAACTTCGCCAAGTTTGGGGCATACCACTCAGGAGGCCATGACTCTAACACTGTAAATATCGTGTTGTCAGCGGCTATGAATGGGGGCTTTGTCCACTACTGCACCGGATCCTTTCATGCCCTGATGTAAAAATTGTGCATGTATGCCTTGAAGTCTGCAAAGCTCCGTAGACTGTTGTGCACTGTGGGGGACAAGGAGCGGCCTCCTATTAATCCAAATCTAGATGATCACCTCCATGAGCACCTAGAAGATCTTTGTATCGCAAATCTGCTTCGCGTCCTTGGTAGCGTAGAGCAATGTGCATTTCGCGGCATCTGGTATGTCATGCTCGATGCTCAGGAATTGACTGTCCTCTGGTAGTTCTCCCACTACCAACAAGATGGACAAGAGCAACCTCATGTAGTGGAAGGTATTACCCTGCTCCTAGGCTTCCTTGTAGTTGAGCAAAAATTATTCGCAGAGGAACTCGGCCCAGTTAAATTGGATCCCCTCCATGCATTATTCGGCCAATGCAACTACTGGTGCTAGTATTTCATCGCCATGGCATTTTCTCATTACCTTATTGGCCAGGAGTTGGGTGGCTACACGCACCCCTTTATCCTTGATATTACAGATGCTGTAACCCCTCTTTTTATTCTCGAGCTTATATTTTTTTTCATGGCTTCTGTGAGAGCCAAATCACTGCCTTTTCCTGCTATCATCGTGGGATCCTTTCCCTTACAGGGAAGTTGAGAAATTCTATGGATGAGATCTGTCGTGATGGGAATAGGCTCCTCTAGCCATAAGTACCCATCATGCACCAGGCAAAGTAGCTGCCTGATGATGAAAATGGCGATGGGCGTGTGGTGAAAGTGTGGTATCCATAATATATGAAGCAACTCGGCCTTCTCCACACCACGCAACCATTTTCACAGTTGTAATGTGATCACCGACCCCTCCGTATTCTGTTTCATTAGGTTCTCCGTCTCTAAGTGTGGGAACTTCTCATTGTTCGCAAGGTCTCAATATTCAAATTTCAGGGTAGGTACACGTCCTAGGAGTGGACCCTCAAAGGTAATTCCATCGGGGAGGGGTGGAGTCTGGAGTGCACTCTTCATTGCATCCAGATCCTTTGGTACCTTAGCTTTCCCCTTTTGCGGAGGGACATACTAGGGTAATTTTGCTACAGAGCACATTGGTTGGATGTTTGCCTCCATGTCTTCTTCCTCTTCTACCTCAGCAATCAGAGACTGTAAGTCCTCCTCCTCTTCATCTGACTCAATGGTGAGAGCCTTGCCCTTTTCCTCCATTGATAGCTTACTGAACCGAGGATTCCTCTGGGACATGCGGACTAGTCTCGTTGTCTGCTTATCTTTTTTTGGTCTCGGTGTTCGAGGTGATTTTTGGATTTTTGGTGTGACCACAGTATCTTCGGGAACATCATGTACTATATGGGTCAATGACCTCATAGGCGGTTCCTTCTTCAAATCCCAAACCTGCCCTGGTATCCGTCATCTTTTCTGTACTGTATGTGGTCTTTTGCAAATTTCGGGGGTCAAGTATTGTTGGACGCTCAACACTCTGTGCTTTATTCAACCGCTCAAGCCTCAAGTGAACAAGTGTTGTCTCCTGGCTAGCCGCTGCAGTTTTATAGTACTTTTTGAATTCAAATTCGACCATTCCCCCCAATTCCGGGCCATCAATGCTTTCTTGGCGGCAGATTTACCAAAATATTGCACGTAACTGTTGTCTTAAATGTTCGATGCCTGCTTCATTTGGCCTCAAACCAAACATCCCATCATGAACAGTGACAACAATGATCACTTCCCAGCGTATATGAATGGCAGCGCAACCCCCCATGCACAAGAGCAAACCTTGTGACATGCTGACTCTACACGCACCTCCCTTATCATGCACCTCCCAAGCAGATTCTTTTATAGTCCCACACTCCCTTTCAACTGCATGGAGCGTTGAGACTGTTCTACCTATGGATAGTCAGGTGGTCACACCACTCGTGCGGGGCTCCATTTTGCCCCTCAGGATAGTCCACGGAAAACCCTCAATTACCCTCGCAAAAGTCGGCGCCACGTTCTCTATCGTATCACTCCCTTGGTTACTATGTTTGGTGAGATTCTCTTGTAGCCATGGCAGCAGATTCATAAATTCTCGACGATAGTCTTCTAATTCATTGGTATGATCATCCGCACCTTGCCATTCCATCCTTGGTTTATTGACGAGACATGCTTGCTTGATCTTGTTTTCCAGCCTCTTGACCTCAACGTCCATCAAAATGCTTTTCTTCCTTAGTCGTATCCAATCTTTTTCGAGTTCACGAAGTCTAAGCTTCCCTCGCCAAATGGCCTCCTGAAGCCTTATGTGTTCAACCTCGCATAGCTGTGTGATTTCTTTGTCCTAGGCTTTGCAAACTTTCACACCTACTGGCGCTATTACGTGTGGATTCCTCTTTGCATTCTCTTCATAAATTACTATCCCTATTATGTTTCGCACCCTTGGACTCGTTTCTACGGTTACAGTTTTTCACATGGTCCTATAGGCCCATCGAATCGCTGGTACGCACAGGTCCCAGTCAATACGTCTCACCTGGTGAACCCTGTTCAGCACTTTGCACACCCTATCGAATGCTTCTCTATGGATAGTCCTTGGTGCACTTTGCCTTTCCTACTGTTGCATTTTGTTCCGTTTCTCTATTCGGGGAGTGGTGTGTGCTTGTGCGGGCTGCATGGCATATGTCTATACCAATCGGGAAAGGTGGGCATGCAAGTTGTTCTGCCCCTAGTGATTGGCTCTGATCCTTAGCTAGGGTTTTCCAAATTGTAGGTGCATCATCCTCTTGCATCCCCAAGAGTCCTCAAAACTTCTCTGATGTGTACCCCACCATCTTGTAGGCATCACACACAATGGCCATTTCAGAGCAGCGTACCGCTACTATTCTTGTACTGCACTTTCAAATTTGTTCAGGAATTCATCCACCACTATCAACCCATCATATGAAGGTAGATCCCTAACCTCTATCGTCACACAGTGCAATGATCTAACCATCATGTTGCAATTAAGTGTTTTTACTTTGTGCGGTTGATTCTGCCATCGCTCTACTTCTTTGTCTGAATTTGAAGTGTAGTAGCTTTCGCACCCCCACGAAATCCTTCCATTTGCAGTTAGATTCACCCAACCTTGTTCTCGCACAATTATCTTGTAGATGCAATCGAGATCATCATCACTATCATTGTCGTGCACTGGTTCAGTGTATCATGCTCCCTCGGCTGGATCTAGCGGTACTACTACGTGTAGTGACTTTTTCTCAAATACCATTTTGTGCTTCTTTAGATTTATGACTCTATTCATATCGGTGGCTCAGTCTATTCCTAGTAGCATGGGATAGGGATTGCTATCATCGACAATCTCTATCACTTCAAATTCTGCCTACGCACTCGCACATTCAATATCCACTGTTACCCCTTGCAGTCCTCCCATGGGCAAGATATTTTGTTGGTTCGCCATTCGCAACTGAATAAGAGACCATTGTAGCATGAGTTTTCCCATGCATTCCCATGTTTGTTTCAACAGCATATTTGTTTCCAACTTGAGATCCAGGATTACCTGATCCATTTCATACTCGCTGATTTGCGTAGTCAACCTCATTTCCATTCCTATGTGCAATGCAAGATTTCCAAATTTCTGGACGACGCACAGTTCTCCTAACACCACGCACCTAGTGATAAGTTCATGTAGTCCTTTTATTGCCTTGCTATCTTATAGCATTTTCATGCATGTCTCCAGAAAGGTAGTGAGCATTAAAGGATCCATCCCTGGTTCTAGTTGATCCTGACTACCTGTGGAGGCCTTCGTGAAGCTCTTCTTAGCTTCCATGAATGTCTCCTTCGCATGTTCTAGATCAAATTTAGTTTTTTTTATAGGAGCCTTGTGAACCCAAGCACTTTCTTCTGACTGCTTACCTTTATCATCGCCAGTGGTCATACCGCTCCTGAGCATTCTGTTTACATTTGGGTCTTCTTCGCACAGCTCAGATCTCATCATATGCAAATTCTGAGTCGGAGGAGGCTAGAGTGCCCCTTTTTCACATGGCCTCACTATCAATGTAGGGAAGTCTTCTACCTTATGATCAAAATGAGTATAGTACAAACATGATGTCCTTGTCAGGTTTGTACAATCACTGGCATAGTGCCCTGGCCCCTCGCAATCGTAATAAATTAGTTGTCCGCGACCCCTTCCTGGTCCCATTCCACCTCGACCTCGTCCGCACCCCAAAAATCCAATGCGCGCCTTTCCTGTATTTGGTTCCAGGGTTCACGTTTCGGTCTGCACCCTGTAGGTAGGATTATGATCCATCATTAGTTTATAGCTTCTGCAAGTGCGTTCATCATCGCCTACCAACCTGTAGAAATTACAAAACAATTGTTGGGTCGTTTGCGTATACTTCTGCAATAGATGATAATTGTTCATGGTGTGTTTTTCTCCTATCTCATAGATCACACACCATAATGTAGGTGTCGCGCTCGGTCCTACCTGTGCCTCAGGTCTTAACAACATTGGCCCTCCTCCTACAAGTAATTCGCGAACATTGGATAGTGGTCCTTGTCATGCCCCTGGCCTTTGAATTTTATGCACCATACCTCCTCGCACGCCTCTGGCCATAGTGTCTCGTCCTGTTTCAAACTCTACATCTCTAGACATAGATTTTGTAGTTGTGTGTGGATTTGTTGGACTCCTAGACCAGGGTCTTGTATAGGGGTCTCATGAAACCTCATTTCCATCTCCAAAGCTTTGGCCTGGGTTGAAAGTTTTTGTTGTGACAACGTCATCCTTAAATGCAGTTTTAGTGATGCTACAAACCATGCATGGTGTTGTTCATCTGTCAAAGTCATACTGGCTTCACAAATCATACCCTTCAGTCTTTGGTCCAGATCCTAGGGGGTCTCGCCTAGGAGCATCGTGATTTCCTTAAACCCGATAATTTATTGTGTCTTCGATTTTGGCTTGCTAAATTCCCTATTCAACATGGTCTAGATTTCTGTGATTCCTATATTTGGATGGTCATTGGAATGCTTGATGTACCATGTTAGTGTCTACTCCTGCAATCCGCTTACCAGTGTAGCCTTCTTGATATTTTCATCCACGACGCCTTGTGCTTCCCATACCGCCCTTACCATGAACCATAATTGGTTTGGATCTTCATTCCCTACTCCTCTGAATACTAGTAGTTTAATCACAGTTGCCATATTGTAATGCAGTGGTGGTGGAGGTGGGGTGGGTGGAGATGGTAGTACGGAGGGTGAGATGGGTGGTGGCGTAGGTGGAGGTGGTAAGTGTGGAATCTGCTACCTTATCAGACTAATCACGCTTCTTAGAGAGAATTTCAAAAACTCTTCCTTGCTTTCCCTCAAGGGTGAAATTAAGGGACTGGTTTCTAATTCTTCATTACTTACGTTTCTGTAGATCTTCCCACTTTGCGTAGTTCCAAACATTAATTTATTCGCATAACCCGCTTTTCACACAATAGCATCTTAATCCGAGTGTTCAAAGATTTAATATACTTACCTCGCGGTCCTTTGAGGAAGCGTTGCTCTGCCTCACTATAGCTGACAGTCATATCTACCGTGAACTCATTAATAAATCCCCCTATAATTTGATCAAGCTAATGGTCCACAACTCGTGTGATCTTATCTCCTAATGCTTCTAGTCTGCACACTAATTCTAGAGTCCACATGATCGGTTTGTCGAGCCTACACCTTCCTTCACTGTCTGCTAGCTTCGCTATCCACTCATACAGCTCAGAAGGAAACGATGCAAATAAAATTTTGTGGTATATATAATTAGTGTTCCAACCACTGTTCCTTAGATAATCCGGATTTCTATTTTTCTGTGTTGCGAACTTGTGAATCTTCTTGTCCAACCACCCTTCAATTTCTTTCTTTGTTGGATTCCAGTGGCACGACATCGGACATCCCTTATGCAGATCCCGGTCCTAGCAATGGAACCATTTGTTGGCTTGTATGGGGCTAACCCAGGTTCAGAGGTGATTTAGCCAAACAAATCTTGATACTATTGGCCCTTTCGGCAATGGTCCACAGAGCATGGACTAAAGTCTCATCCGAAGTAGTATGGGAGGGTGCTAGAACTAGGTTTCTGCACCCTAGAGATGTTTGATGGTTTTTCGTTGGTTCGTGGTTTGACCCTGCGTGCACGTCGCTACGCGCACCTATTTGTATCTCACAACCTGCAATGTTGCCTTCACGCAGCTTTGTTCGAGGCACGATCCGTGTTATTACCCAAGTTCCTTACTATTAACCTGAGATTATTTGATTAATTATCTGTATGAGCCTAATTAAACTTAACAATGTTCAGTATTCATATAAGTGCACGTGATAAACAAAATAATATAAATGCATATAAAATCATACAAAAGCGAATACACAGTATTTAGAATCAAACTTCTCTTTATTATTCTTCTTCTTGGGTTACATACTCAACTTTTCCCTGCGCACTCAGCTGCAAGGGTCTGCACACTCAGCTACGGACTCTACTAGGCCTCTGCGCACTCAGCTACAGAGCCTCTTCCTACTATTACGACCCAAGACACTTATACTTATTCTCTATCCGCTACTAGATCATTACACCAATCCATCTCTTGTTAATTATTCTCCTTACAACTTAGAGCCTCACTCTATTTATACAGTCCCATGGTCCACGGACCATGGGTAAGCCGACATGACATTACATTACATTACTAAACTCAGGGTGAACAACCCTATGACTCAATGTACATTTTACGCTCTGCGTCCGTGAGCCCCAAAACATGTTGTCGGGGGATTCTGTGCCCAAGACATGCGGTTGGAGGCTTCCAACGACATGGAGGGCTTGATGAAGGAGCGGTTGGGGACCCAAATTAGATAAAAGGGTTCTCAACTCAGGTTTTGGCCACCTGGGGTGGTTACTTAGCCTTTGAGTGACATGTAGTCCTTGTAGGATGTTATGAGATGTTAGTTTGTCTTCTGTAGTTGACCCCACTTCCTTAATGGGACCTAGGAAGTCAGGCCATGTCATAGTATCTCCTTTCATGTTTACCCTGACAGGTTGGTGAAATTGGATAGATATGGGAAGGGTGGTTACAAAATGGTATTAGAGTGGATTTCATTCTCTTAGGGCGATATCTGATACCACATAATGGTATCAAAGCTCCCAGCTTCAACACTTGGACTGGATGTGCAAAATGTGTTTGTCATGCATGCATGCTAGTTGTATATGTGTTCATTATGCATGCATTGTGATTGTAATTGTTGCAAGTAGTGTCATCATGTAGAGGTTGATGATGTCGATGTTGAGATGATTGATTTCTGGATTTCATTATATATATATATTTATTAAATATATATATATATATTATTATTATATATTGTTGGGTAGGAGTCCCCTATGATAGTGTCAGTGTCTTCACACTGCTATCAATGATGAAAATTTACTTTTTTGCATCCATATTAGGAGTCCCATTCACAATGATTTGCATTCCATTAGGTCATGTATCAACTGATGGTAGGGTTCATTTCAATTTTTTTTTCATGACATATATCTGTTGATCTCCTTTCATCCTTTTCAGTCCATGATTCTTGTATATTTTCAGTTCATTTCATCATTTTGGTTTTAGGTCTAGGGTTTCAGTCTCATTAGGTATTAGGGTTTTACCATGGTCAAATTTCAATGACTATTGCTAATAATCATAAATCAAGGGTCAGTAGACACATGAGGATGACAATAATCATCAGAAAAATTTTAGTCTCTTAAATTTGTATACTTAATAAGTTTTTACCTCAAAACTAATTTTGAGGTGAAAACAAAGCATCGGTATTTTATTTGTAACTTTCATGTAATTTTATTGATCCTATATGTAATAAATATTTCTATGCTTCCGCTGGTCACTTGGTGACATTTGCCAAGTACATGCCATTGCAAAAAGACAAACAATCAAGCATCAACCCAAATGTCAAAAGCCAAAAATCAAATATGAGAAAAACAAAGTATTTGAAGAAAACAAATAGACATTGTTGAATTGAGGCTTCTGTGATCCATATCAAGTTTATGAGAGATTTTTCGGTATAAATCACATGATATTTCATTTTTCGACGTGTTTCGAACCAACTAGTGTGGTTCATTGTCAGGGCAAGTTACGTCGAAAAATCTCTCATAAACAAATAGACATTATAAAGTGGGTTTTGAAGAAAGAAAAATCAAAAGTTGAAAAGCTATATAAAGGTCATCCATATCTTATGTCATTTCACTGTTGAAAGTTTCAAGTGCTAAGGAGAGCCAAAAATGTGATCTTGAGCTGTTATTGAGTAAAGGGAGGAAGTCATAGCGTTTTTGGAGAAATATGAGGGCACTGTGCACCTGGAAGCTGGCATTGCACATAGAAGGGGCGCTACGCACCTGGGGAATTCATATAGTGCAAAACTAAATGTGTGCTGCGCATGGAGGAGGTGTTGCGCACCTAAGAGAGAGAACTGCGCACCTGGTAGCTAAGCTCCAAAATGTGCCAAATTGTTCCAAATTGCATTAAGTCACCTCAAATCTCCCAATTTCCTCCATTGCAAGTAAGTATGATTGCTATTATTACTCAAAATACTTTTAGCAATAAGGTTTTGGTGAGTTTGTCTCTTAAGAAAGTAAACCCTAGTTGTCACCAAAATATCTCATACATTCAAAGTCCCACTACTTTATTGTTATCTTTCCTCATCTAGTTGTTGTTCCCTAAAACCTATTCCACATACAAGATTCCCTAAACATCATTCCCTCTATTTTCCCCACTTCATACACTATTCCCAAACCCTACACTATTCCTGAAGCCTACTCATTCACTAAATTCTATTCACACCCTTATTCACTATAACCCATTCATCTATCAAAATCTCTTCATACTCATCTTACATTCATTCACCATACTTCATTCATCATAAGGGAAACAACTGTACAATAATGGAGAGCGACAATGAGTATGAAATGGAGGAAGATACCCATAGTGACATTTCTGGGGAAAGAAATTTGCAGCAAAGGAAGCCTCACAAAGGGGGAAATATAATCAGGGAGGAGCCCATTAGTTTGAGGGAATTGCTTGCTTGTCCACTTTCCATCTCATGTTTCAAACATCAGTCATGTTTTGGTTTCTGTGAAATGGTGGAGAGGGTTAAGTTTCATCATGAATTAGCAAGGTTGTTTGTGACACATCTGGGCAACAATGAAGTAAACCTTGCTTGAGTTGCATTCACTTTCTCACCTGCTATTATTTCAGAGGCTATAGGAATTCCAAATGTAGGTGAAAAATGGAACAAAGGATAGAATATTGACAGGAAGTACTATGAGCCTTACATCAAGGCTAAATACCATGGCAATTTGAAGAGAGTGTTCCCCTTCAAATTCTTGGAGGACAAGTTTGCTCCACTCATGAAGATCATCATCAAATACTTTACTTGTGAAGGTAGGTTTTCTCGGTTGTATGCCTACCACATTAGATTGTTGATGCATTTTACTAGAGTGAGGATGATGAATATTCCTTACTTCAAGTTTCGAAATATCGAGAAGATGGCACTTTGTGTCAAGAAGAAGCCATATCCCCAACAGTTAAACAACATCTTTCATTATTCTTTGATTAAATCATTGTTCTACATCAGCTGAACCTTATCAACGTGCCATGGGAAACTTTCATTTCTCATGAGATGTTCAAAGGCCCATAAATCTTTTCATCAGTGCATCAGGAGGAAGGTGGACCTTCAGGACATGAGCAAGTCAAAGAAACTGAAACTGCTGGAGTGCCAGTGTTTGTGACCTATGAGAGAGGCACTAGGAAATTTTTTGCAGCTACCAGGTGAGTATTATCTCCACAAGGTGTGGAAGGGGTCTCGTCTTCATCTTCAGGCCACAGGCAAACACTATCTCCACAAGGAGTGGAAGGGGCAGTGTCTTCATCTTCAGCTAAATAGGTACAGGTTGGGTAGCACAGTAAGGAAAAAGGTAAAGGCAAGGGGAAAATGCAAGAGAAGGATCCTAGTGATGGGCAAGAGAGGGACTTTGACCTAGTTGATCATGAGGAGACACAGGGAGTTGATGTCATTGATTTGGAGACTCAAGGTACAAAGATAACTAAAGACATGATCATCAAAGAGCAAGAGGCTAATATAAAAGCCTTGTCAGTGAATTTAGAGAGGACAAAGTGGATCATCAATTATATTGAGCAAGAAAACAAAAAATTGACCAACAAGAAGGTCCTCATGGAGTTGCAAATGATCAAGGAGAACCGACAAAAGGAAAAGAAGGCAAAGGTCAAGATGACCTCTATTGAGCAAGAGATTGAGAATGACCGGGAAACTTGTCTTGAAAAGGTCAAAATACAACTTGAAAAGCTGCTTGAGAAGGCCAATAAAGAAAAGAAGATGCTTCGTCACATGGCCTATCACTATGACCCGGAACAAAATATGCAATATAAGGATGAGGAAGCTTAAGGCAAGGTTGAGAAAGGCCTTGAGAAGAAAAAAGGAGCAAGAAAAGTTGGAAATCCTAGATGATGCCTCATTATATCATCAAAGTAGTGGATGAGGGTGCCTTGTGCCAATTTTGGGAAAATTTTGGTAAGATTTTTCGATTTTCAAATTTTAAATTTTGCAACACAGGAATTTGGCATAGGTGCGTAGCGCCACTGGTGCTACCCTTTTGACTGGGACACTTTTTGGAGAAATGTCTTGCATATTCAGATTCAACATGATGAGAACATCAATCCCTAAAAGTTTCAGCAAACTTGGAGAAAATCTTGGTCACCTAAAGGTCAAAAGCCCATTAAAAAATGACCTCTCTACCTCTTTTTGGACACACAGGAAGCAGCCTTGGGAGATTCCACTTTTGAGGGGAAAATGACCTCCAAATGAAAAAATTCAAGATGTTCCAGAAACTAGATAGGAAGAAATTTCCAACGAGCTATCTTGGGCTCAATTTGGTCAAGGGGAAGGCCTCCAAAACTAGGTCTGAAGCAACACTGTGCATAGGAACAGTGGCGCTGCACAGGATAAATTTTGCCAGTTTTGCTAAAAAATCCAGTTTTCGCCTAGTTATTTCACAAATTGACTTTTTCTCTCATCATGGATGAATTTATGATTGAAAATGATGCTATTCTATGTAAATTTAATTGCAAAAGGACCTTAGAGGGTAGATTCATCATTTTGAGGTGGTTGAGGGGTAAATGAATTAGTTTCCATGGTTATAGAGGCAAGCTGTTCCACTGCCTATATTCCTGTTCCTAGTTTAGAAATGATTGAAAGCACCCCTCTTCTCATGGATTCGACCCCTGATGGCTAGCATAGGTGGCTTGATGTCTATGTTATGTAGTTTTTCATTCATTAGAAAAGGTTGGAATCTTGTGGATGCTTTGAGCTACATTGTACATCTCTATAGCAGTTTGGCAAGGAAATAAACCAGGATTTGTAGCTATTTTTGTGGTAATATTGTGGTAATGTGTTTTAGCATTGTTTCTCCTTCTATCATTAGCTTTTCTCATGTGTTATGTGTTCCAAAATCTAATTCATTCTTCTAAACTAAATGAAATCAAGATAGATATGTAGAATACATTGGTAACAGTCCTCTGCCTTGGGAATATGTTTAGTTTTTGATGTTTTCAGCTATTTGAAGAGGACTCATGATCTTTTCATGCCCTCCTCAACTCCTCACTAGTATTATACCTACCATATCACTCAATTCCAAGTGCCAAAACACCTACCTACCTTGCCCCACAGAACACCCTGCAATTCTGACTTGATTTATTGAACCCAAAGTTGCTTGCTCCATTTGATCCAGCAACAAAACCTTGAAAATCAACCAAAAAACCCTAGAGATACTATACCTAGCCTAAAATCCATATTCAATTCAGTCAACTCAACTGAGATTGACAAGGAGAGAGCCCTCTCCTGACCTAGTAGAGCTAACTACCAGGTTAAGCTTGGTTTGTGGTTGTCCTAAGATTGCCTCCCTTCAACCTCAACTCAATCTAGGCTCTAACACCCTATGTCTACATTTTGTCTGAGTCATGTAAAGAATATGCATTTTGAGGAGTGGAGTGTGATTAGTGCAGGGTTATAAGAGTCAAAGGGGCTTTAGGGTGGGTCAAAGTCCCTTCTTTTGTAAAGGGTTGGGATTATCTAGAGGATTTTGAGGTCTGCCCATGGTTTGCGGACCATGGTATTGTAAGGTTAAAATCATATATAAAGGGATTTTTTAGCAAGTCTAATAAGGGAATGAATCAATTGATGAAATATCTTTGAGTTTGTGAGATCTTTCTATAGTTAGGTGAAGGGGAAGGCTCCTGTAGCTATGTGCGCATAGACCTTGTTAAGTCTACAACTGTGTGCACAGGGTTAGAAAGATTGTATTTGGGAAGAATTTACTAATAAAGAAGAATTTTGAGACAAACTTGTGTATTTTCTTAAGTTCACATAGTTTCTCTATTTTAGCCTGTTTATGGTTTGTTTTATATATTTCTTCTATAATTGCATCACAAAGTTTCATATATTGTTTTATATGCTGAATAATACATGTTAGATTAGTTTCATGCAATTCACAAATATGTTAAGTAGGAAAACACTTTACCACTGTAACAATAAGGTTAACAGTTCACGAAGGTCGGATTAAGCCTTAAACTGATAAAAACCTTATAGCCACACTGCATAATCCCTCTGGATGCAGAAACCTGGTTCTAGCATCCCCCAATATCTCCTCGGTGAGACTGTAGTCCACGCTTCTATTGTAGCGGCTACAACCACCATCCAAAATTTTGGCCTACACCCAAATTCGGAGCCTCCCTTGAGAGTTTCACTTGATGGTTGCGTACACTTGGGTTCACTCCGTGAGCTCATGTGAGATTTCGCGCCCACCTTTCTTGTTCATTTTCATCCAAGTTTTTTCGTGTTGGTATCTAAGTCATGCTTGTGACCATGTTCTAGTTATGCTCAAAGTATTCGCTTCGTGTGTAGTTGTTGTGTTTGCCATGAAAGCAGTTGTCACACTCACACATGGAGTCACATTCACTGTTGTGCAAGCATCATCGCGATCGATCAATGATCAATCACGAGTGTCACACTTGTCACTCACACCATCGGTCAGTCATCTTGAACATGTGTGTCTGGTTGGTTTGAGTCATTTTGTCGTCAAGTCATGAGGGTGTGTGTTGTAAGGTCACATTTTAATCTTTCACTCATTCACACACTTAGTCATTTTGCTGAGTTTCTTACGACCAGACTCTCCTTTGACAGCTGGACCATCACCCCACCATCGACTCAATTCACTATCACCTAAAATAGTGCAGAAGCACCAAGAAAGTTTTTTCAAGCCACGCTGATCGCAAGCGATCCAATCAACTTCCATGTTGGCCACCTGGAGAGTCAGACCCAACAACCACCTCGGGACTGACTCCACTAAAATATTTCATAGAGATTGTTGACCTTTCCTGCTCTGTTAACTAAGGAAATTGCATAGATAGGTTGGACACACACTAGTGCTCGTCCTTGTCTCCCTCAAAAAATTGCGTAGTTTTCCCAGTCATTCCTTCTGACAGTCGACCGACTGCTCATGCAGAAAATTACGTAGTATTCATGAGCAGGCTCTCTGTGAATCAACAGTCTGTTCAACTCAGAAATTGCACAGAGATTATCAGTAGGCCAGCCTCCCAACATTAGTGCAATTTCTGTCACCAGCAACTCCCAGCAGTAGACTAACAGTTCCCTCCAGGAATTGCACAGTTTCTGCTGCCAAGATCCCAACAGATTACTGCCTGTTCCCCTTGGGAATTGGGCATTTTATGTTTCTAGTGACCCAGTAGCCAACTGCTAGTTCCCTCTGGGAATTGTGTAGTTTTGGCTACTAGGCTCCCGTCCATTTCCTCCAAAAAATTGAGCAATTTCTGCCTATTGATCCTCCATGCAGCCCAACTTGTTCCTCTAGAAAATTGCACAAGTTTTGCCTTCCAGTCCCTACAACTTGCTCATTTAAGAAAATGCACAAATTCTGTCTGCCTTGCCTTCCAACAGCCCGAACTGTCCCTCCCAAAATTTGTGCAGTTTTTCCTTCTAGCCGAGCTAGACCTCGCGGACAGTCACTGTTGACTTGGACTACCCATCTTCATCACCAAGTGACTCTTCCACAATTTTCATTAGCAATGCCTAGAGCCATCATCCCGCCTCACAACCTTGCTGCCTCTCCCAGTCACCTGCATCTTAAATGATCATGTGTCATGGTAGACTAGGAGTTTTTTGGATTTGATGTCGTCTCATCATGAGTACGAATGGGATGAACGAAGGGAGCACATATAGAAAGACAATTTCATGAATGGACGAATGAACAATTCATGTGAGGGGATGTGCTTGTGAATGGATAATCATGCAAAGATATTTTCACAAATGAACAAATGATAAAACATGCAAGATATGCTCATGGACGGACACACGAACAAACATGCACCTTTTGCGAATAGATGAACCTGTCAAGCCTTCCAACATACAAGCAAGGAGCAATGTGCCAAAGGAACATCAAGTGAACCAATGACCATCGAAGACTCTGTGCACCTTGCCATGTGGAGGTGAAGCTGTGACACACAATGAAGACATCCATCACCTAGTTCCACTACAACGTGACATGCACTCCAGCAACAACATGAATGTGCCAGCACTATCATGTTGAGTCATGTCACCCACATCTCTACTATGGGCTATGTTGTTAATAAATGTAATGTAATGTGGAAGTCCAAGAGACCCACTTGTTGTACAAAGAGTCATGCAAAGTCAAAAAGCCATGGAAATCAAATAGTCATGAGGGTAGTTGAATAGCCACAAGGGTCAGTTTCACCCTTGTCTATAAATACCCCCTCATTTTTACATGAAAGGAATTTTCACCTCAGCTCCTCCCACATAGCCAAAAGAGTCTGTTATCTTTTCTTTGAGGAGTAAGAAATGGCTCCAACACCCCTCACATGGGGTTAGTGATGTATGTTGTAACGATGTGTCTTGGAACTTTCACTTAATTCAGAAGCCTAACAACTGGCCAACACATTTTCACACATGTATTGTATCTGTTGTAAGACTAATCTTTAACACTTGTAATGCATGTTGCTTGAACCTGTGTTTAACACTTGAACTAATTCACTTGTTGTAATACAAATATGTTAATGAAAATGTATTGTATATGTCGTTAACATTGTCTCGCCCGTGTAGACTACTCTCCTAGACATTGATAGACCTTTCACATGAAACTTGCTATAAAAAATGTTTTACTTGCATAGACTAATTCACTGAGTGTTATACGTGTTATCTTCTTGTGTTTGTTGTGACTGCTACATCCATGTGGATTGTTCTACTAGAAGCTGTGTATGTCTTGTTGTGTTGTGTGGTCCTAGTAGAGTTGGGACTTCTCCCAACCGACTTGGGACTCACTCCCACCCTCTCCCTCTATGGTGAAAGAACCATTGACACAAGTGACACTTACACCCACCAAGCACATGAACCTCACTTCTCGGAAGACAAAGCAGACCACTCTCTTGTGCTGACAAGTAAGAGTTGAGGCAAATACTTAAGAAAATGGCAATTGGGCCATTTTACCATATGGGACTCCTACACCAAATAGTGTGAGGTCTAGTTGGGACTTCATACCAGGGAGATCCCCTGATGTTGGCGGGTCCAACATCGTCAATAGCTGCATAGATCATTCCTGAAAGGGCCTATGGTATAGGGTTTTGTTGGTTTGCACAACTAACTATGAACCTGGGTCTAAGCCCCTGAAGCCAACAAATGTTTCCATTAGGTTCCACACTGGGACACTGCCAATTTTTCCTCACTCTGGGCATCTAAGTAACCGACGTGGGTTATGGAGAACAAAATATTTTGGGTTCTCTTTGAGATGTATCTGTGCACATTTATCAACCAAAGGTCACAACTATCACCCACATTATTTCAAAAATATAGCAACATTATTGACTTTAAAGCAGACTTTCACAGTGTCTTTATCCACACCAAGAAAGATTTGGAGAAGGTATGGCATGAGCTACCATACTTAGTTTCTGAAGATGACATCTTGATGGTCATCAATAAATGGTCGAGTAATTGGCTTACCCAAAAAGATTTAATAGTGACAGAGAAGGAAGGCCCAAGTAAGACCACTATAGGTGCACATGCCGAAAAATCAGCGACCAAGAAGGATACCGAGAAGGTGCCTCCAATGGTCACCATTAACCTCGAGCAAAATTCTATTGAGCTCGCAGTAGAGAAGGAGACTGACAAGGGAGAATAGGGTGGTGGAGATCCTGTTGTGGACACAAAGGATATTGATTCCCCATTTATAGTGAATAAGCAGCAAATTAGAGTGTTGACAGTGCGCGGAAGAAGTAGAAGTCAAATAAATCCACCAACACAAAACCTTTGGTCCTCACCAAGGGGGACTTTGATGAAATTTGTGACAGTTTCCCTGCTGTGATAGAGGAGATGTGGTGGAATATTGAGGATCAATATAGAGAAGTATTGACAAAGTTCCAACAGGGCATTAAATAATTGCAGGTTCAAACGAGTGTGATCCAAGTGAGCGTATTTCAGGTGAGACTGAATCAAGAAAGCGTGGTACCTTCAACAACCAAGCTTACTACAGATCTCTGAGAAATCCATTTTCTAGAAGGATCACTGCACGTTGAAGTTGCAAAAGAAAGGGAGAACACACAAAAATTAAATAATTTGAGCCTGAATCTGCGGCACTCCCCCTTCAGATGTTGCACGAGCTACATTAGGGTGTCATAGATGAGCTCAATTTAGGGGAGCAACGAGCTCTGTTAGTCATCAACGAAGTCAAAATAAAAAACCAATGGATGTTTGGGGAAAAGAATAAAGTGATGCAAGATCATGAGGGGTTAGATGTGTGCGACCAATAGCTAGAAGAGGCCATAACCAAAGAATGTAGTGAGCTTCCAGAGCTCCAGATCCCAAATGAGGTAGCTTCAACAGAAAATATTTAGAAACTGGAAGAAACAGTCAAAGAATAAAAGGAAGAGGTGGGCAAGGTTAGATTTGAAATACATATGTATATTACATAACTTCAGATGAAGTTGTAGCCCATAATGCCACCAGAAGTTCGAGAGCAGTGTGACGCTGCCATAAAAGATGCTATGACACAACTAGTGACTGCAACCATGAATTGTAGTCAACTTTTTAAAGATACAATGGAAGTGTTGGCCTTGCTATAGGAGGACCCACATGTGCAAAACATCGAAGTGAATATTAGAGACAAGAAACTGCAGTTTGATAAGATTAAAGCCACAACGTAGACCTTAGCACTTGTGCAACGGTTCACCCGTCTATAGGAAGTAACACTTCTATAGGGATAGATCGATGAGCTATGGAGAAAGGCACACATCATCTCTGCGCGGACGAAACCTTGGGTAGATGAGGCCTCCAACTCTCATAGGAAGTAGAGGTAAAATTGAAGAGCATGTAGCAAATAGAGAAGACAATTAGCCTCATAGCAGAAGGGTCGACAATAGAGAATCTCGTGGACGAAGTTCGACAGGATGCAGAGAAATGCACAACAACGCTCCATCCATTGACGACTACATACAGAGGCCTAAAAGCTAATATTGAGGACATACTCGCTGAGTGACTTGAGGATGAGTCACATCTTTATGTTGGGGGCCTGTTGGGTAGGAGTCCCATAGGTCTAAGTTTTGTCCGAGTCATGTAAAGACTTCGCATTTTGAGGAGAAAAGTGTGATTAGCATAGGATTATAAGAGTCAAAGGGGTTGTAGGGTGGGTCCAAGCCCCTTCTTTTGTAAAGGGTTGGGATTGTCTAGAGGATTTTGAGCTCTGCCCATGGTTTGCGGACCATGGTATCGTAAGGGTAAAAACATATATAAAGGAAAGTTTTAGCAAGTCTAAGAATGGAATGAATCAATTGATAAAATATCCTTGAGTCTATGAGATCTTTTTGTAGTTAGGTGAAGGGGAAGGCTCCTAAAATTTTGTGTGTGGAGACCTTGGTAAGTCTAGAGTTGTGTGTGAAAGCCCCTACAGCTATGTGTACAGGGTTAGAAAGATTGTATATGGGAAGACTTGACTAATAAAGAAGAATTTTGGGACATATCTATGTATTTACTTAAGTTCACATATTTGATGTGTTTTATTCTATTTATGGTTCATTTTATATATTTCTTTTGTAATTGCATCGTGAAGGTTCATATATTGTTTTATATGCTGAATACTACATGTTAGAATAATTTTGTGCAATTCGCAAATTTGTTAAGTAGGAAAACACTTTACCACTGTAATAATAAGGTAAACAGTTCATGAAGGTCAGATTAAGCCCTAAACTGATAAAAGGATTACAACCAAATTACATAGTCCCTCTAGATGCAAAAAATTGGTTCTAACATCCCCCAATATCGCCTCGAGTGAGATTACGGTCTGCATTGCGTAGATCGTTGCCGAAAGGGCTAGTGGTATAGGGTTTTTTTGGTTAGAGCAACTAACTCTGAAACTGGGTCTAAGCCCTTGAAGCCAATCTATATATATGAAAAGAACCCACTTAAGATCATGGATGATAAATGATCTCAACAATATAAATGACGGTTAAACATTATAGATTTGCAACTATTGATAGAAACAAAACCTATCGAAATCCTGATCTATTCTGCAATCATAGTTAAACAATAAAATGAAGAGTAATAACCCCAAAACATCCAATGGAAACCAGATTTGTAAAGAATGATTTTATTATAACACCTATGATAGGAACAAATATATGTTACTAGTCCCCCTTTATGGGATGGTTTCTTGGCAATCCTTAAACGATTTCAGCTTTTGTAGAGTCTCTCTCCTGTATAATGCATAAACCTAGGAAAAATATGGTGTGTAACAATGAAAATAATCAAAGTTGCAACAATGAAAATAATCAAAAGTGAATAATGAATGGAAAACCCTCCTATTTATAACAAAATATTGAGTTATCCTCAAATAATGGGCAATAATAAAATAGTATTGATCCCATTCTTGGAATTACCACTTGGAATATTTTATTATATTTGTTTAGGAGGGAAAAAGTATTTAAACTTTTATTTAGACATGATAAATAGATAAATGATTTATTTATTATCTAAATGAATTAGTTAAGGAATAGTAAAAAAATAAGGATTTATTTAATTATTCCTAAGGGATTTAGTCAAATTTAACAAAGAATAATAATTAATTAATTAATCTTAGAGAAAAATAAGATAAATTATGATTTATCTGTTATTTTTCATGACTGGCTCAAATTTGACAAGAAATGATAATAAAACAATGGTAAAATTAATTATTCCTAGAAGAAAATCAAATAAATAGTGATTTATTTAATTATTCCTCATGGGTTTAACTATAAATTACTTAATAAATGTGGTTTATTAGGTAATTTCTCAGAGTGAAAGCAATTTTACTATGGTAAAATTGGCTTTACATGGTGTACTTCAATCCATCTAATAAATTAGGCTTGATGATCAATATTTTGGTGATAATAGATTGCCCCCAACATACGAGTGTTAGCAGAAAAATGTATGACCAAAGTACGTTGTAAAGACACAATCACTTAGACAACACTGAGAATTCAAGGAGAGAGAGATAGAGACCAATGAAGCTGAAGCTAAGAGAGGATAGTGACAGAGGGGGCGACACTAATGCAAGTCTCATTTTTTGTTGTGGTATCAAACCTTAATGAGGTGGGGGAGGCATACCCATACTCATCGAGATAACTTAGTACAAAAATAATGGTTCACCTAGAAATATGAAATTGAGTAATAAAGTATATGCTGAATGATACATGACACGCTGGCATAACAGAGGTAGAAAATAATACAATGTGTCCCATATACATAATGCACCTGGTAAAAACATGAGACGGGAATGAATAAAATAATATCTGAGTACATGATATACAATTCCCCTTGCATCAAAAAATGGGTGGGAGGGAGGGTAGAGCAACTAGAGAAGCCTTGTCGAACAAGGAATGGCTTTGCAAAATTGAATGGATCATCTAGAGGAGACGTGCATGCTATGGACACTACGATCGGTAGGAACTGAACCCATCAACTCTGTAGAACTACATATGAGGCTGTAGCATAGTAGGTATGCATACAGGCATGTGGGGGGCTACTTGAAGGGCCACCCGCTCATGAGGTTTGAAACATTTCACACATACTCGGGAATCACTGGTATAATCTGCTGCATCACTGGACCATCAAGTGTATGGATCATGAACATGAAACGACCAAGTCAAAGGGAAATAATGAAACCGTCTGCTCGATCCAAGGCATAAAAAAAGAATGAAAGTTGGAACCAAGAGACACTGACCTCTAGGCCGTTCTTATGGAATAAATGAGCCGATGTTGACAGAATAGGCCCCGCGATAGATGAGGCAATGAAGAACCTCAACTAAAGCACAAGGGAAAATAGTAATGTGACTGATGGACTGACACTAGGGATAATGGGGAAAATGGGACCGAGGGACAAATAGACGACTACCCTTGTCAGAGCATAAAGTGCATGGTGGACCTGGCAACAACTGACTCAACTCCAGAGGGGATGGGGACAATATGAATGGAGGCCAAAATGGGCAACACAAGATGAAAAATATGAAAATATGGATGGAATACTGTGACATGATATGATGGGACATGAAATAGACTCCATGAATGCAAGGGTAAAACATCACAGATGCTCTGAACAAGGGTGATGCGATGGCGCTACCACACAGATTAGGCCCAATGGGGACCATGAAAACATGAGTAAATGATGGTTACTCACGACCAAAATCAATGTATGGTATGACAAGTATTAAGAGGAGGTGGACCTTAAAGTACAAGTGTCGCTTTATGACAAGAGACAATTTTTAGAGGCGACGTGGTGAGCTTTCTTGGAAAAATGGTTTCCTGGTGAAGTGTCAAATCATCAAAAACTGAGGAAGACCTATTATGGAGCTTGGTGAGAGATTTCCAACGTGCTGAAGGTCTGTCAAATCGAGCTATGAATATTGTAGTAGATAAACCAACCACTAGAGTTGGGATCTACGACTTTTAGGAAAGTGGCCCTACTTGTCTAAATATGGCCATAATGCTTCTTGGAATGATGGTTCCTGGTGAAGGATTAAGGGAAGAGGAAAATGAGAATGAACTACTAGAGGAGGTCTATAATTATCCTCCTCCAGTAAGTCAAAGATGGGGACTATGTGGATAGAGAGTAGAATATTTGAAGATATGGTATCAAACATCTACCATAGGCGATGGGCATATGGCTCATCGTGGAGGTTGGTAGGAAAAAGTATCCAAGGAATGACAGAATAATCGACCATATTGTTATCACTAAAAAAGTTTTTAAAAACTTTTGGACAACCTGCATGGTTCCTAAGTTTTTGTGTTAAACATGGTCAAGTCATTTTTATGTTTTTAGAGTCTAAGTCATAGGGTTAAAGTCTCATTTCTATCATCAAATAAAGATCAAAAACCTTGTTTTCCCCTTATGGATCCCATATCATGTTTTAAGATTCATGTGTCTGGTCATTTTAGAAAATTGAACGCGCTACGAAACTCTCTAGGCATTTTCGTAGCGCAAAGTCTTGAAATTACACTACATGCGCTACGAAATCAAGGATTCATAGTTAGGCGTTTTCGTAGCGCAAAACCCCAAATTTACACTGGATGCGCTATGAATTCAGGAAATTGTGATCAATCATGTCTAGCTGTCAAATCCACCAGAATTTGTTAAATTTTCATAATCAGGTGTCAGTCCACGAACCTTTCCTCTCACATGGAACCATTCATATCCATCATTAGATTTGTTAGGGATCATTTTTCCATAGTCATTTCAAATTTCAAAAAAAAATTAGTTGATCTTGGTCATATTCATGTTGATCTTGGTCATATTCATGCAAGAGACACTTGGTGCTATTCTTAGTCCAAGTAAACAAGCCCAGGGTGAGCAGAAACTAGAGTTCTTCTGTAGCTCTTCATCAAATTCAAGCGAGGCATTTCCTCAGTTAAGCAAGGCAGTTTTCCTCGAGGTTTTCTATCCACAGGGATTTCAAAGGAGAAATGTCGGAAGAAAGAATAAATCACAGGTCAGGTCGATGTCTGAGAACTGAACTTGAAGGCTTAGATGCCCTCACGAAGGATAAAACAGTTGAAGAAGCCTTCAAAAAAAGTAGGTTGTTGGAGGTTCTATGAGAAACTACAGAGAGGACATAACCAAGTGACCAAGGAATTTGCTCTAAATTTCACAGGTTTACATACAAATGTTGGAGTTTCAGAATTTCCAATTTCTCCTGAAGTTATATCTTTAGTGACAGAAATTCCTAGACGTCAAGAAAGGTGGTTTAATAATTTCAATTTTGAAATGGCACCATGCAAGATATTCTTGAAGCCATAATTTGCAGACATAGATTTAACTAAAGAAGTGCCAAGGGGTTATGTCAAAGATACATATGCCAACCTACTCTCATGCATACAAAGGTACTCCACCTGTGAACGAAGATACCACAAGGTGTATTCGTATCATTTAAAACTCCTATTGCATTTCACTGGGATAATCTCTCTAGATCTACCTTTCTTTCTGTTTCGAATTTTAGGAATGATGTCTGATAAAATACAATCGAAGAAAGAGGCATGTGAAACATCATTGTTCCATCACGGCTTAGTTAAATTAACTGTCTTGCATGAACTTTAGAAGGTAGATAGAGAGTGGTCTTCGTTTCTCTTTATGTCTGGTTTTAGTGTTGAAACAAGACTTAGCCATAGGGCTAAGGAAATATCATCACTAATGACTAGTCACTATGCAGAAAAAAGGTCAAGAAGGTTTGTTAAACCGAAGGCCAGAAAGCAAGTTAAGGAGCCAGTGACTAGAACACTAATGGCTATTCAAGATAATCCTCAGCATTCACAGAAGAAGAAATTTCAAATTAAGGAAGTAGCACAAGAGCAGTCCATTGGTGAAGCAGTCTAGAGAAGGGTAACTAGAAGTCAAATAGCCAAAGAAAAGGGTAAAACAGTGGTCACTAATGAAAGCCTGGTCTCAAAGGGCAATTTGAATGATCGTCTTCAGTTTATTGACATTGAAGAGTCCCCTCTGGTCCAAGCAGACTTCATTGAATTAGGTGAGGGTAAGTAAAAAAAGATGAAATCCTCTAAGAAATTACAGTTTGATGATCAGGTTTCAGAATTTGTCTTCAAGCCTAGAAGGCCTGTAACTAGGCAGTCAAAAGGTTACAAGAGGCAAAGTCGGAGATAGATGAAACAGGGGAGATATCAGGTTTTTTTGAAGAGCCCGTAGTGCCAGTAGTCTCACCATCACCGATGCACGAAGATGACAGAAACAGAGCAATCAATACTCAAGAAGAAGAAAATAATTATGAGGAAGTCAAGAAGAAATTGAAAATTTCCAATCTTGAGATTGCGAAACTTAAGAAAAGGGTAAGGAAACATGTCGCTGAGAAAGTCAATTTCAATAGAATGAAGGCTCTGTGGCAAGATGAGAAAGCTTCAAAACCTGAAGTAGTTAGCAAAAAGGCTCAATACATCACCTGGAATGTCCCTGCAATCAAGGAAGCAAGGTATGTCAGATGGATCAATGGCAGACTAAGAACTAATATCAGGAGGATGAAAAGACAAAATGAAGACCTTGAAATTCAGCTGAGCAATTCTGGAGGTCAGCCTCAGCACAAATGAACAAGAAAGTAAGTGATGAAACCCTAATAACAATTTTGGTTGAAACAAAGACATTACTTTTTGAAGATGTTTCAAGGACGCGTGATGTTAGGTATATGTGGCATATGTACATAATGAAACAACTGTGAAGAATCCTTAGAAGGAAAGCTTTTGAAAAAAATTGTGTAAATTGATTCACACTGCATTTTCGTAGTGTGCTACAAAATTGCTATAGGTGACATGCACAGCAGTTTTGTAGCGTGCTACGAAACTGCTGTAGGTGTAGTTTTGGTGTTTTGATCAATTCTCAAAGGAAATAAGCGGTGATTTTTTGGAGAATGATGTTGTTGGAGAGTGTCAGGAGGTCACTTTTGAAATTTTAAAGCTGAAGCAAGGGAAAAACTCAAAGAACAAAGGATATAGGTGAAAGAAATTTTTTGCGCTACAAAAACAACAATTAATTTCGTAGCACATCTAGATCGACCTTCTTCATGCACCTTCAAGGAGTTTAATGTTTGCATAGGTGAAAGAGCAGGGTTCTATGGCTAATATAACATATGTTACATGATTAAAGGGGGCCAGTTTTTTCATCAGGAGATTCGAGGAACATCAATGAAGACCAAGGCTATAGTGCAGGGGACATTTTCCTAGTTTTCAGGATAGATAAAGGAGAAATTATTAAAGGCTAGCAGGAGGGTTATGGACATTACGAAGGTCGAAGTTAAGGAGGAGCAGCTGTCATGTTCAAATTTAATTCCTAGATTAGGTTGTTGCTATCATAATAAGGAGTTGTACTCCTAATTGTATTAGGACTCTAAGACAGTCATTTAGCTGTCACTTGTAATTAATGATATTTTTTAGGTATGAATAGGTGTCAAGCTAGGAAATTCGAATTCCCCTCATGTTGGATTAGGGAATCCAATATTGTAATGATAACTCTATAAAAGACAAGAGGTGGATTGCCTCATGGTTGGCAATTTTCAAAAGAAACAAGCACACTATGTTATTGTAGTAGACTGTATGTTTTCATGTTAATGCAGAGATATTGGCTTTACTACTCAGGATTCAAAGAAGGTTTTTAATGTTTGATTTTCTCATGGTTTTCTTCATTTACTTACTTGCAGTGGTATAAACACATGTTTCTTAGAATTCACTGATAATGCTCTATCTTCCTTCATGTGTTTATAAACTATGTTCCTTGCACTATGTCTCTATTTTGTTGATATATTAAGACTCCTTATGCCTTGAATTCCATGTTAATTTGATCTTGTTGTTGTACTAAAACATACTTTGATTCCATAGCCCAATAGATGTTTTTTGATTAGCATTTCAACCATTTATACATTTTTGTTTGAATTTCCCATAGAGTTAGCCACCTAATCTCCCAATTAAAATCTTTAACCTAGTGAGAGAGCCCTCTCAGGTTGAGGAGGCTAAGCCTCAGCCAAAAGATTGGTTTGAAATAGTCACTCAAAATCTTCCTGATTACTAGCCTATTAGGGTCTAGTTTTGTGATAACACATACCTAGATCCAATGGGATCTAGGTCGAGACTTAGTTGAGAAGATGGCCAGGGGAAAACCATCATGCCCCTAAGCATGGGATGTTGATCTGGTATGAAAAGGTGGGAATGATGCTCCTAGTAGGAGGAGTTTATGGAGCACCATTGTGTTCCAAGTGCTTGAAAAAGGGATTTAGCATCTTAGCCCAACTTGGAATGAGATCCTCCAAAGGAGATGTAGGGGCCTATGTTCCCCCCAGTATGTTATGGGCGTATTGGATATATTTAGAGATATGGGCTCCAAACACTTATATAATACATAATATGATTATGCATTTTATATGACTATGATGGTTCACCATTTGTGTTATCTTTTGTGGTATACATGTGATAAATGCCAATCTAGAATGTTGTTTGCAATGGTATCTACATAGTGATTTTGGGCCCTAGGTACATGACTGAATGTAAGGGTTTCAAATTCACGTACTAATAGCTTGACTCATAGATATTTTCTAAATAGGACTTGGTTATGCACATGATACACACCATTAAATTGCATGACAAGTAGCAAGGAATCTAAATGGACATAAAGATGAAGGATGCGATGAGTGAGGGAATTGACTAACAAAACCTTTCACAACATCGTATTCAGCCTTATTATTGGTGGCAGATCCAATGCACAAGCTATTTGACAGGACTATCGTATGCAAGGGGGGAAAATGGCCCAAGCTAGATTCTAGAAGAAGAGACTCGGACCATCAACATGGCTGATATACGGTGTGGATGATGGATCCATTTGAAAGGTGAAAAATACAACGGATGAGATGATGCAATCTACCTAACTTTATGGTAGAAATAAAGACATGCAAATCAAAGGGATGTGCTGTGAGCAAAATTTCTGGAGGTAGAGCGCGTTGGGAGAATTAGGAAGGAGATGGCCTTCGAAATCCTCGTTAAGGAATGCCCCCTTACTCAAGTGTAGGGGTAATCAGGGGTAGAAAAAGCTTCCATCGTGTCCTCATAAGGCTGGGAGATGGGCAGACGGGAGGAAGAATTATTACATGATGCAACGACATTACTTGGTGCATAAACATGAGGAACAAGGTTCATATATGCATCGTTTGGAATGGTAGATGATGAACTGGTAGATGGAGTATCTACTGATGTTGAGACCTGGGATTTTGTTGAAGGAGGTTCGATAGAAATGCGTGCAGAAACCTCAGAAAGGTTTGCCTGTGAGGAACTTAAGGATGATGACAAGTAAAGGCTAAGGACCGTGGTGTCCATCATCTTGACACGGGGAAGGGGATCACAATAGAGGGGCTAGAGTTTCCATGTTTTGGTTGAATGGTGGTACCAGAATCCATAGGTAGAGGAGTAGTGACTCTCCTATGAGTGGCCTCATATTCATGAATTTCCCCACGAATTGCCCCAAGGCAATCGTGAAACTCGTCGAGACGAGGGAAACAATGGGAATAGTGACCATGAAGATCACAAGGGGCACAAGGGTGGTTTTTGCGAAGCATTTTTAGTTTCTTAGGTGGGACGAGAATGTCAACATGGACTTCCAGAATATTCGACTTAGGGAATGCTTTATGAACCAAGGGTTTAAGTTCATGAAGTTTGGGACAACTATTGGTGGCATGCCCAATAACTTCACATAAAGTGCACAACTTTCAGGCCTTAGGGGCTGGAGGAGCTTGGGGAGCCTTGTCCTTCGAATCTTTCTTTTTGGCTTTGTCACCCCTGGCTAGCTGCTTTCGCAACAAGATTTGGTTCCTGTTGAGGTTGTGATGGTATTGAAGCAATGGCAGGGGTCATGGGGACCGTTGAACCAGGGTCAAAGCTTGATATGGCTATGGTTGACCAGGCTGAATGTTTGGAGGGGGGTTGATGTACCATACTGGGATCTCGAGAGTCATGTTAGGAAGGACCAATGAAGCCATGACATGTACAAAAAAAAATTCCCAGAGGGGGGAATAAGAAAGGTATCTCGTTGGTAGGATAATGCCCCAGTGGAATAGCTCCTGGATGGTTGAGACCTGGAGGAACATTTCTTGGAGGGAACATAGGAGGGGAACCCACAAATGGAGGAGGTCCCAGGGGAGTGAGTCTAGAGGGTTCATCTAGAAGAGCAACAACAAGATGCTGGGGAGTTGGCTATTGATCAGGTGTACTAGATTGCTCAAGGGAAGCCCATGACACTTGTAACATGCAAACACTCATGTAAGTAGGTTTAGAAATGGGAGGGGGAGGACCAAGGAAGGAATCTAACAATGAGGAATCTTTATAGACTCTAGGCGAGATACTAGTACAAGGATTGGATGACTATTTATCATATACCGATGAGATGATGGACTTGGGGGAGGTCATGGATGTCGACTCGTAGTAAGTCAACTGATCAATGGTAACCATCTTCCCTTCGTGGAGGAAGCACATCTTGTGGAACATTGCAGATGCAACAACTGACACTGCATATGTGTAACTATGACCTAAGAGGATATTGTAATCCAAAGGGGCATCGATGACTTCAATATCGACATGGATAGTCTTACCTGCAAGGGTCATTGGATAGTTGAAGTACATGCCAAAGGGCTGGGAGGAGTTTCCATCCCAGGCATGCAAGGTGATGGTGGAGGGCAACAACTCAGGTGACTTGAGTTGTTTCCAAACAGCAGCGAACATCACATAGGTCGATGCGGCTTTGTCAATAATGCATTTGGAGATGATGGTATTACGGACTCTAACTGGTATTTGGAAAGAAACAGATGAAGGCAATGGGGGGTGCTTTGTTGTATCAACTGGGAAGACAATCAAGAGATCGTCAGAAGGGTCCATTGTACCCAAAGAAATTAGTCAAGCCTTCTTTTGGGAAGGCCTGACTGGAGGACTTCCAGTGTCAACATGGCAGCAAGTGATTGTGCCAAGTCATCTACTATAATGTATGTGTGGGCATATCTATTAGAAGTCACATTACGACGTAATGGTCCCTTTGGGATCTTGGGAATGGCCTCAAATTTGGGTTTAGGGATCTGTAAAGGACCATTTGGTGGCATAAGATGCTCAATGGACACTTTGGTTTTGGTCTCAACAGCTAACGAAGTGGAGGGCTTGTCCGCTACAATCTCCACAAGATTTAGGGCCTTTTCCTCCTCTCCAAATTCACCACAAATCACTTAGCAAATGAATCTAAATAGGAGGAAAAACGTCCTTTCTTAGAAAAATCCACGATTTTTCTGTCACCCATTGCAACCAAACTATAGCTCAATTTGATGAACCATTAGCACCATTGGAAATCTCTCGTCGAGCTATATAATGGGTCTTCCTAAGTTTTTGATGATTCAACACTTCACTAGGAAGTCATTTTTCCAAGAAGGGTCACTTCGTCGCCTCTCAAAATCAAATTTCTTCATAAAGTGACACTTGTACTTTGAGGTTGACCTCCTCTTAATACTTTCCATTCCATGTGTCAATTTTCATCATGAGTAGCCATCATTTACTCATGTTTTGATAGTCCTCATCGGGCCTAGTCTGTGTGGTAGTGTCATCGAGTCACCCTTGTTCAAAGAATCCATGATGAGTCACCTTTGTATTCATGGAATTTGTTTCACATCCCATTATATCATGTCATAGTTTTCCATCCATATTTACATAGTGTTCATCCTGTTTTTCCCATTTTTTCCTCCAGTCATACTATCACCATCCCCTTCAGAGTTGAGTTAGTTGCTGCTAGGTCAACCATGCATTATATGCTCTGACAAGGCAAGTCATTTGTTTGTCCCTCAATCTCACTTTCCCCTTTATCCCTGGTGTTAGTCCATCCGTCACGTTACTATTTTCTCTCATGCCTTAGTTGAGGATCCTCATTGCCTCACCTATCGCGGGTGCTATTCTACCTACATCAACTCATTTATTCCAGAATAACGGCCTAGAGGGCGGTGTATCTTGGTTCCATCTTTCATTTTTGTTCGTCGCCCCAGATTGAGTAGAGGGTCTCATTATTGTCCTTTCACTAGGTTTTTTCATATTCGCGATTCATACACTTGATGGTCCAGTGATGCAACATATTGTACTAGTGATTCCCAGGTGCATGTGAGATGTTACAAAGCTCATGAGGGGGTGGCCCTTCAGGTAGCCCTGCACATGCTCATATGCATATCTATTATGTTACAACCTTAGATGCAGTTCCACAAAGTTGATGGGTTTAGTTCCTACCGATCACATTGTTCATAGCATGCATGTCTCCTCCAGATGATCCATTCATTTTTGCAGAGTCCTTCCTTGTTCAATAGGGCTTCTCTAGTTGATTTTACCCTCCCTCCCACCCATTTTTTGAGGGAAGGGCCTTTGTATCTCATATAATCAGATATTATTGTATTCAGCCTTGGCTCATATTTTTCTAGGTGCATTATGTATATGGGACACATTGTATGATTTTCTGGCTCTATTATGCCAACACATCATGTACCATTCAACATGTACTTCATTGCTCAGTTTTATATTTCTCGGTGAACCATTGTTTTTTTACTAGGCTATATCAATGGGTATGGGTATGCCTCCCCCACTTGATTGAGCTATGTTACCACAACATAAAAGGAGACTTGCATTAGTCTCGCCTCCTCTATCCCTATCCTCTTTCAATTCAAATTTATTGGTTCTCTCTCTCTCTCTCTGACTCCCCTGTGTTGTCTAGTGATTGTATATTTACAATGTACTTCGGTCATACGTTTCGCTCCTAACACTCTTACGTTGGGGGGCAATCTGTTATCACCAAAAATTTGATAATCTAGCCTAATTTACTAGATGGATCGAAGTACACCATGTAAAGCCAATTTTACCATACTTTCACTGTGAGAAATTACTTAATAAACCACCTTTGTTAAGTAATTTATAGCTAAACCCACAAAGAATAATTAAATAAATCACTATTTATTTTATTTTCTTCTAGGAATAATTAATTAAACCATTTTTCAATTATTATTCCTTGTCATATTTGACCAAATCATGAAAAATAAACAGATAAATCATTAATTATTAATCACTAATAGTTAATTAAATAATTAAATAAATCATTATTTGTTTATTATTCCTTAACTAATTCCTTGAGATGATAAATAAATCATTTATTTATTTATTATTTCTAAATAAAAGTTTAAATATTTTTTCCCTCCTAAATAAATATAATAAAATATTAGCCCATGAGGCTTTGGATTGACCGCGAATGGGTGCACTGTTAAGGCACTCCTTGCGATAGGTCATTGGTTCAAATCCCCCGTGCGTGCTTACTTACCAAATATATATATATATATATTATATATATATATATATATATATAATATATATATATTTCAGGTGGTTATTCCAAGAATGGGATCAATAATATTTTATTTTTGCTCATTATTCGAGGATAACTCAATATTTTGTTATAAATAGAAGGGTTTTCCATTCATTATTCACTTTTGATTACTTTCATTGTTGCACTCACTGTTGTAACTCTGATTATTTTCATTTTCATGCACCATATTTTTGTTGGGTTTATACATTATAGAGGAGAGAGGCTCTACACAATATGAAGACGTTTGAGGATATCCAAGAACCCATCCCATAGAGGGGGACTAGTAACATTTATTTGTTCCCTTCACAGGTGTTATAATAAAAACTATTCTTTGTATATCTAGTTTCCATTGGATGATTGTAGTTATTACTCTTTCTTTTTGCTATTTAACTATGATTGTGGCATAGATTTGGAATTTGGCAGGTTTTGTTTCTATAAGTTGCTGCAGATCTAAAATGTTTAGTATCCATTTATATCGTTGATATTGTTTGTCATCCACAATCTTAAGTGGGTTCTTTTTATACATCTTTGAGAATAAAACACTACAACACTTGTTGGAGCTTCTTCTGCTTTTTTTCTCCTTTCGTCGAGGCAAATGGTTTAGGCCTCAATGACCTAGGTGTTGTGGTAGGCAAGGTTGTAGGCACGGGTTGGGTTGGATCGGGTCAGTTGCTGTCATTCTCTCCAAGAATATTTCACATTGCCCCTCAGGTAAATCTCTAAATCCTGTTGTGAAACCTTCTCTAGAAGTTCTTGCCAAGCCCCTCTTGACATGCATTAGTTATCTTGGCGCAAACTAAAGTACAAAGCTCAAGGTAATTTCTCAGGAAGGAAAGTGTTCGAATGTGGAGTTGGATGTTGTATTTATACCCCAATTTGAATTCAAATCCATTCATTCACTCCAAATCCTTGTCATTAATGCGCTTTTGGCAGCATATTTCTAAAGATATTCCCCTTAAATTCTCTCCCCTTGCTCCCTTTAATAGAAAAATTGCCATCCAATCATGCACAACGCTTCCAACAGTCACTTATTGGCTAGGCTATGTGGGACCCACCATTCTAGCATAGCTCCTTTGTCGCAGCTCTCCTTTGCGCCTTCCCTCGATTCGTCGTGCAGCCCATTCACTTCGCCAAACTATCCTTATAGCAACATAGTTTATAGTCCCGCACTTCCTTGCAACTGCCTGGAGTACTAAGACTATTGTGCCTCCATATAGTCATTGCGTAGGGATGGGATCACCCCTGTACAACTTTAACTGTCTCCCATTGAACTTTCCTGGAAACAGTTCCCCGTTCAGCTTTACAAGATGAACTAAACCTCCATCCATAATCTCCTTGACAATATATAGCCCCAGCATCTTAATCTGTAACTTTCCTAGAAACTTCATGAACTTACTATCATACATCAATACTAAATCTCCATTTTTAAAGGTGCACTCCTTAATGAGGCAATCATGCCATGCCTTTTTGTGAACCTTCTGTACTTGCTGATGAAAACCAGTCAAGAAGTGGTCTTCTTCCAATTCAACTATCTGCGCGAGGCATTCTTCCATGGTATCCCGATCGGCCATCTTTGCAACTGCATCAATCCACAAACTTTGCATGATGTACTCTATCAACATTATGGCTTCTTGTCCATAAACCAGTCTAAATGGTGTCTGTCTAGTCAACTATTGACAGGTAGTTCTATTTGTGCACAAAATATCTGGTAAGCGCACATCCCAATCATTCTGATTTGCATTAAAAATCTTTGTTAAAGCATTCTCCAAGATTTTATTAAAGGTTTCCTCTGTTCCATTTGCTTGAGGGTGATACGATGTGATTTTTTTATGATACATCTAGAAATCTTCAAGAAAATTAGTAATGGTTTCATTCAAGAGGTGTGAACCCCTATCACTCATTAAAATTTTAGGGTAGCCAAAATGAGACCAAATGTATTCAAAAATGAACTTCGCAGTTGCAGCCACACTACAATCCTTCATAGGTTGTGCCTCAACCCACCTGGTCAAGTATTTGGTCATTGTAATGATGTATCTTGCTCCTGTCTTCTTTCCTACTGGCTAAATTGGTCCCACAAAGTTTATTGCCCACTTATAAAATGCCTGTAACAACACTTGTGGGTTCAAGGAAAATTCATCCCTTCGTGACCGCCTCCCTATTCTCTGACAGACATCGTAGGCCTGACAATATTCCTTGGAATCCTTGTGCACATTTTCCCACCATAGTCCTTCTTGTAGGACCTTCTACGTAGTTTCTCTTCTCGCATAATGTCCTCCCACAAATCCTTCACGTGCTTCAGTGAGGATACTTTTCCTTTCATAATCTGGGACATGCCTAAGTAGCACTTTTTCCAATCCCATTTTATATAAGTTCCCTGCAATAACAAAAAAATATGCAGCCCTGAACCACCAATTCTTTCTTTTATTGTGTTGTATACCCTGCAGAAGTTGTACCTGTAGACAAGAATTGGATTATGTCTACAAAATGTTCATTTACGATGTGCACAACAAAGAGTTGCACATCAGGAAATCCTTTATCCAGATTTGTAGGCCCGTCGCCATTCTCAATCTATGAGAGGTGATCAGGTCCAACATTTAATCGCCCTGGATTCACAACTACCTCAAAGTCATATTCCTGAAAAAACAGCAACCATATACAAATCCCCCCTTCCAACGTAGGCCTATTGACTAAGTACTTCAAAGCAGAATGGTCTATGTACATTTTGAAGTGCACCCCCAACAAGTAGTGCCTCAACTTTTGTAGCACATACAGGATTGCCAATCCTTCATGCTCCATAGTTGAATAATTATTTTCTACCTTTGACAAATTCCTGCTCAATATCAACTGTGCCTGGTTGGGTTAGCGCAGCTCTTAAAGCTATTCATGATGCATATGCATGTATGTGGAATTCCTTCTTCTAGTCGGGGAACATTAGACTAGGCGTTGTGACCATTTTTTCCTTTAATACATCCGAATTTTTCTCGCAATCATCATCCCAGCAAAATGTCACATCCTTCTACAGTAATCTCTCCATGGGTGCAGTGATTTGTGCATATTCTTTGATGAACTTCCTATAATATCCTCTGTAGCCTAATGTCACGTGAAACTATTTGACATTCCTCGGAGGCTCCAAATTGATAATTACTACAATTTTGGCAGGGTCTACCATCAACCCCTGCTTACAAATAACATGGCCCAAGAGTATCCCATATGGTACGCAGAATATGCATTTCTTCATATTAAGGGATATCTAATACTTTCAACAAGTATCCAGCATGAGGCAAAGACGAAAACATGCTTCTATACTAACCCAAACATTGTCCAATCATCAAAGTAAACCTCCAAAAATGTATGAATAAATTCTTTGAAATATGCGGCTACCACCCTAGAAAAGATTGTGGGGGCATTCTTAAGTCCAAAGGGCATAACTGTATACTGAAAAAAAGCCCCATTATGTAGCGAAGGTAGTCTTACTCTGATCCTTTGGCACAATTTTGATCTGATGATGCCCTAAGAGCGCAGCAATAAACGAATAGGCTTCCTGACCTCCAACATTCTCCAATACTTCATTTGTGAATGCCATAGGGAATGGATCATGGACAAAAGCATCATTCAAATTTCTTAACTCTACACAGATTTGATTTTCGCCCTTCATCTTCTTTTCCTGAATCACTATAGGACTAATCCAATATGATTCTTCTACAAGCTCAATAATTCCTATTGCAAGCATCTTATCTAGTTCCTCACACATGTTTTCCTTGTACTTAGGATTCAACTAGTATGGGCGCTGCTTCATTAGCTTCACATCCAACTTTAGAGTGATCTTCATGACACCCAAATCACCTACTATCCTCTTTATATCAAAGAACTTTGTGGGAAGCAAGTATTGATATTCCTGTAATAACTCGGCAACTTTGTCCATTGTGTCCTCATCCCAATAATCACCTATATTTGCAAACTTTGGCTGCACTTCTGGCCCAATATTCACCTGCTTAGTTTTCAAGGGCTTTGAGATGTCAGGGACTTCTTTCTTAGGCTTTGCGACTTCACATTATCCTTCTTACTTAAGAATACTGATGTTCCTAGGATCTTCCTCAACTTCCTCTGTGGTCACATTGTAGCATTCCAGAGCATGGTGCAGTTACGTTCTCCAGTCTGGTTTTACCCACGTGACAGGATCTTCGGGTATTCTGAATATTGCAGCCTTAATCTCTTGTAATTCTTCATCAATACACTCAAATCAATCCTCAAAACTAAAATTTAATAGAAAACTTTCCTTCGGAACATCCCACTCTATGGTTCCATGTCACAACTCTATTTCTAGATACTAGTTCACTGGAATAGTATACAAAGTGTGGCAGAATATGTGAACCCATTATGGCTATGGTTCTTCTCCCCATTCTTTCATCCATCGAGGCAGATGCTCGCGCAGATAATCTTTTCTTGTATATTTCTCTGTAATGTGGGTATTATCCTAGATATATCTACTAAGGTGACAATTTGTCTTATTATGATGGTTTAGAAGTTGTAAATTTATTTCTGGATAAATTAGAAAGGGATTTACCAGAGGAACATCGGTTGTAGGAATTAGACATTATGTTGAGAGCTATGCTTACTAGATGGTGGGGTACACATAAGCTTTGGAACCTAGTAACAAGGAAGTTTGAGTACAACTAAGATGTGGTGTTCAGAGAGGTGAAAGATGTTATTAAACATGAAGTCCAACAAAAGGAACCTGAGAAGATAAAGTTTGAGCTAAAGGAGGGAGAATCAAACTCTACAACAGAGGAGGAATCAGAAGATGAAGAGGCACAAACCCCGAGTGTGAGAAGATTAGTTCGAGAAAGAAGGAATTCAAAAAGGTATTGTCCATCTACCTTTTGTTCAAAATTTTCTTTATCTATTACTAATGATGATCCCAGAACTCCGAAGGAAGCTGTAGATTTAGAGGATGGAAAACTCTAAAAAGAGGCCATGGTTGATGAAATGGCATCTTTGCACAAAAATGAGGCTTGGGATTTGGTGGAGTTGCCAGCTAGAAGGAAACCCATTGGCATTCAAGAAGAAGACAAATGCAGAAGGAAAGGTGGAGAAATACAAAGCTCATTTGGTAGAAAAAGGTTATTCCCAGGTGCCGGGAATTGATTTTGGTGATATTTTTTCTCCTGTTGTCAAGGTAAATTCTATTAGATTACTTTTATCTATTGCTACTGCTTTTGATTTTGTGGTAGAACAAATGGATGTGAAGAAAACATTTCTTCACGGGGATCTAGAAGAGGAAATCTACATGAAGAAACTTGAAGGATTTGTGGTGAAGGGTAAGAAAGAACTGGTATGCAAGTTAAAGAAGTCTCTCTATGGGTTAAAATAGTCACCAAGGATGTGGTATCAGAAATTTGATACATTTATACGGGGACTTGGCTTCACTAGAAGCAAAGTAGATCACTTTGTGTGTTTTAAATTAATTGGTGACTTTTTTATTTATTTGGTCTTGTATGTGAATGATATGTTGCTGGTTGGAAATGACAAAGAAATTATCCAGGATTTGCAGACCCATTTTTCCTCCAAATTCGACATGAAAGATCTTGGTGCTGCAAACTATATTTTGGGCATGGAAATTAAAAGAGATCAGACAAAAAGGAAGCTTTAGTTAAACCAGATGAACTATGTCGAGACAATATTGCAAAGGTTTAATATGTAGGATAGTAAACCGGTGAAGGTTCCTATTCCTGTAGGTGTAAATTTATCTGCTGAATAGTGTCCCAAGACACAAGAAGAGGAAGAGGACATGTCCTGTGTTCCATATGAAAGTTCAGTCGATAGCATGATGTATGTGATGGCCTATACTAGACCCGAAATTACACATGCAGTGGGAGTAGTGAGCAGGTTTATGTCAAAACCAGGGAAGGAGCATTGGACAACAGTGAAGCGGGTTTTCAGATATTTGTGTGGCACTAGTGATTATGGTTTGTGCTACCAAGGAAGACCAAGATTGGACAGAGTGTTGGATATTCGTGGTTTTTTTGATGCAGACTGGGTTGGAGATCTAGATCAAAGAAAATCTACAAGTGGGTATGTGTTTAACCTATTTGGAGGTGCAGTCAGTTGGATGAGTAAAAAACAATCTGTAGTGGCACTATCAACTACAGAGACAGAATACATGGCAGCCACTCATGCAAGCAAGGAAGCAGTTTGGTTGCAGAGATTGTGTTCAAGTATGGGGTTAGTACAGGGAGCTATAAGGATAGAATGTGATAACCAAAGTGTAATTTTCTTAGCAAAGAACCCTGATTATCATTCAAAGACAAAGCACATTGATGTTCAGTATCACTTTGTGAGGGATATGATAGAAGACAAAAGGGTGTTGCTGGTAAAGGTAGACAGTTTGAAGAATACTGAAGATGCATTGACAAAAACTGTGAGCTCGGAGAAGTTTTCTTGGTGTAGAGAAACAATGGGTGTTGCAGGGCTGGATAAATGATTGAGCTCTCCTATGCCCCCCTGTGGAAAGAAAACAACAAGTGGGAGAATGTTGAGTTGTGTTATATTCGTTGCACCGATTGCACAGTGGGGACAACAGCCCCCCCTATCTGGGGGGTTTGAGGGGGTCAGGTAGCCCCCCTCTATGGGGTCCGGGGCAGTGCCCCAGGGAAATTGTTTTTGGACCCTATATTAGGTTGGGTAGACCTACCTATGGTTTTGTGCATGGTTTTTTCACATGGTTTTGGACGTGATGGTTTTCTATCCACAGTTTTTAGATGCGATGGTTTTTAGTCCATGGTATTGGATGCTTCAGCATGTATAAATATATATTGTAACATTGAAAGGAACATAATGAAAAATCAATTTGGTAGTCCCGGTTTTGGGATCCAGGGGAAAATCTCTGTGTATATGTGTTTTATGTGTTATTCTCTCGCATTGCTTATTTTCTATGTTTTAGAATTCGTATGCAGGTAATTTATGTACGGGGTTAAAACCTACACTTATCAAGCTGTACAATCATTTTCAGACCTTGCATCTGTTGATATTGATCAAGTGGATATGGTCACTGAAGATTATTCTCCTTTGCCTTGGTTAGATACACTTTCAATCCCTGTTCCTTTCGATTATACATTTCAACTGACGAAAGTATCATGGAGGTTATGACTTCGGATGAAATGCCATGGAATGATCACCATTATTGTTCATCTTTTCTACCTAGCCCTGACGAAACTGAGAATGATTTTTCAAATATGTTTTTTCCTGATATAGTAAATAGTCCAGAATCACCCATTTCAGTGTTTCAATCTGAATCTAAAAGGAATTTAGGGAATGTATCTGCGACCATCACCATTGACATCTCGATTAAAATCAGGATTGTTGAAAAATATTCACGTAGGTGCCTCATGCTCAATCAAATAAATTTGAACATATAAGGCCTTGTTTCAAGAATTCCATGGCATTTTTTCCTAGTCCTATGAGGAAATGCCAAGAATTGACCCAAACATTGTAATACATGAAAGTAAGACTTACCTAGACGCCAAGCTTGTCAAACAACAATTATGTCTGATGCATCCATGAAAAGTTGTTGCGACTAAAGGTGAGGTCGAGAAATATCTCAAATAAGGTTTCATATACCTGGTTCCCTTAACTAATTGGATATCTAATATCATGCATGTTAACAAGAAATAGGGAACCATTAGAGTATGCATTGACTATAGGAATATCAATAAGGATTTTCCAAAAGACAATTATCCTACTATTTATATCGATCAAATCATTGATGAATGTGATGGGAATGAAATATTCTCATTTATGGATGGATTTTCTGGCTACAATCAAATCAACATATTCCTAGCTGATCAACATAAAACCACATTCATTTGCCCATGGGGGAATTTTTCCTATCGAGAACTCCCATTTCGTCTGAAGAAAGCAGGTGCAACTTTTCAACGAGCTATTTCTTATGAATTTCATGATATCAAGCATATTATGCAACTTTACTTGGACGAGTTTCCAACTCATTCACTAAAACGGGAAGACTAGCCAATGCATTTGAGAGTGATTTTCATCAAATGTCATAATTTACAATATTCACTTGAATCCACATAAGTGTGTTTTCTGTGTGCAATTTGGTCAATTGTTGGGATTTCTCATGTCAAAGGAAGGCATTCGTGTCAATCCATTGAAGGTTGAGGCTATCTTGAATCTACCTCCTCCTTCCAATCTATGCTAACTCCAAAGTTTGCAAGGGAAAGCAAACTTTCTACATCGATTTATCGAGAACTATGCTGAATTGACTAAAGGTTTTACTTGACTTTTGAAAAAAGGCATCCCATTTATTTGGGATGAAGTGGCTAAAAAATCCTTTGATGCACTTAAATATGCGTTTACCCATATATCGTTGTTGCATCCTCCCGATTATCATCAAGATTACTTTTTATACTTCGAAGTTTTTGATGCCACCATTTGTATGGTCCTAGTTCAGGAAGACGAGTTGAACGAAGAGCATGTGATATATAAAATAAGTCGTAATTTGACCAAAAATGAAGAAAAATATGCACATGTGGATAAATTGGCCTTGGCAACTATTCAAGTTGTCTAAAATTTTTGTCACTACATTTTATTGCACAAAACTACTGTAATTTCTAATTACAACCCCATGGTTTATATTCTAACCAAAAAATTGTTGGGGGGCAATTATTCCAAATGTATAGTCATCCTACATCAATTCCATTTGGAATTCATTAAATCTAAATATAAGAAATGTTTAGTATTTGTTGAGTTATGATGTGGCCTTCCCTATACTCAAACTGAAAATGTGGCATAATATTCTCTTCCGGGTGAATCTCTCTTTCTAATTAATACTTTAGATACATGGTATAGAGATGTCATCATTTATCTCCAAACCTAGACATTTTGACATGTTAGTGTCAGTATCCTCATCCCTCCGTCAATGATCAAATTCTCTTTTTGCATGCATTTTAGGTGTCCCATCCAATCAGCTACATTCCATTAGCTCATGGATCAACTGATGGTAGTGGTTCATTATCAAATTTCCCTCATGGTCTTTACCCACTGCCTATTTTCACAAGTTTAGGTCATTTACAATCATTTTTTGTCATTACGTTTGCAAAAGCCATTTTTAGGGTTTTAGGTCTCATTAGGTCTAGGGTTTGCCACCATAGTCATGGAAAACTCAATGAAAGGTCAGCATGTACATGAGGAGGTCTAATAAGTTCACAAAATCAAAATTTCAATGATGATATACTCAATAAGTGATTTTTTCCTCGAAACCCTGTTTTGAGGTAAAACAGAGTTTTATTTTCTATGTATAAATTTTTTATGTAATTTCAATTTTTTATATATGTAATAAGTTTAGAGTTGCTGCCCTAGCTCACCTTGCCAACTCCAGCCACTGCAAGCAAAAACATAAGCACCAATGCATTAGTTTACCAAATGATTAAGAAATGTCAATTTCAATGGAAAAACAGAGTTTAAAACCAAAAGTGACTTTGACATTAGAAAAGTGGGTTTGAGATGAGTAAAAATTTAAAGGCATTCATATTTAAAGTGAAAGAGGTCCTCTTTATCATTTCGTTGTGCAAATTTACTCTTGGAGAGAAAAAATCGTGATTTGGGAGCCAAGGAGACAAAAACCCTATTTTTCAAGGCAACTTGGCCTAACAGTGTGCATCAGAGGTAGTGTGCTACGCATCAGGTAGGCATTGCGCATCAGAGGCAGAACTGCAGTGTAATTTTGGACTAGCGTTGTGCATTAGGAGGGCACTGTGCATTGGGCCCAGTGCGCTGTGCATCAATCCATATTTGTCTAAATCATTTTAAATCGTGCCATAACCCTCAAATTTGCTATATTTTCCTTCTACAGGTAAGTAATCATCCTCCTAAGGTTGAATTTGAGGTCACATTGGTGTTTTTCATAAATCTTGCATGTGGAAAATGAAACCCTAGTTTCTCTTCATTGTTTGCCATTCTATTGTGCAATTTTCATCCCATCTTCACAAACCCATCATCAAATGCATTTTCACTCTTTTATTACCCTAACACACTCCATTTATTCCATTTTCCCATATCCCACTCCCCTAAAGCAACTATTTCCCTCATCAACCCCTAAATCCCTCACTAAACCCTAATTTCCCAAAACTAATCCCCTCATTCCCCAATTTCATTTCCCAAGAGTAAAATCTATTCATACTCATCACCATTGTGCTCTTTCATCACCATTTTTCACCATACCTTCATCTCATCATTTTCCTAAGACAAGCACTATGGCAAGAAACAGTGACTCAAGCTATGAGGAAGAAACACAAAGTGATAGTTCAAGAGATAGAAATGTACAGCCTAGGACACCTCATAAGAGTGGGAAGATAATCAGAGAGGAGCCTATTAGCATTGTTGAACTTCTTGCTTGCCCTCCCACCACCACTTGTTTCAGATACCAATCTTGCTTTGAGTTTTGTGTGCTAGTTGAGAGGGTTAAGTATCATCATGAATTGGCTAGGCAATCTGTAATCAACATGGAAGACAATATGGTATAACTTGTTGGCATCAATTTCACTCTTTCACCAACCATTATTGCAGAAGCAACTAGGATGCTAGATGTGGAGGAAAGATGGAACAAGAAACAGAATATCAGCAAACAGAACTATGAACCCTACCTTAAAGCCAAATATCATAGTCAATTGGGCAGGGTGTTTCATTTTAAGTTTTTGGAGGACCGGTATGTGCCATTAATGAAACTCATCATTAAATACCTCACATGTGAGGGAAGGTTCTCCAGACTTTATGCCTATCATATTACATTGCTTATGCATTTTACAAGGGTTAGAATGATGAGTATACCATACTTCATTTGCAAAAACATAGAGAGGATGATTGTGCTTGCAAAGAGGAAACCATACCCACATCAGCATAATAGCATTTATCACTTTGCTGTCATCAAGATTGTTGTTGTGCATCAGCTCACTCAGTTGGGAGTGCCATGGGAAACCTTCATTTCCCATGAGATTTTCAAGGGGCCTCAAATATTTGCAGAACCTCAAGAGGAAGGTGGACCTTCCAGGAAACGAAGAGAACATGAGAACAAAATTGAAGAGGCTCACATTCCTATGTTTATAACTTATGAAAAGGGGACAAGAAGACTTTTTGCAGCTGCTAAACAAGTATTATCTCCACCAGGGGTGGAAGGGGTCTCGTTCTCTTCACGGACAATAGGAAAATGTTATCTTCACCTGGCGTGAAAGGGGCTTTGCCTTCTTCTTCAGCAGAGTAGGTACAGGATAGAGGAAAGAAACCATTACATGATGAAGGGCTTTCTGAAGGCCAAGGCAGGGATTTTATTTTGATTAAGGAAGAGGACACTAATTTGGGCTCCCAAAGCTCAAGACTTAAGGATGAGATCATCAAGGAGAAATAAGATGAGATCCAAGCCTTACCACTTGACCTTGAGAGGGAAAAATGGATCATTAATTACCTTGAGCAATAGAACAAGCAATTGGAGGACAAACAAACAATGATGGAGCTGCAAACCATAAGGGAAAATCGGCAAATGGAAAAAAGAAGGAAAGTCAAGTTGACTTCACTAAAGCAAGAAATAGAGGCTGACCGAGAATCATGGTTGGAAAGAGTGAATGTTCACCTTGAGAAGCTACTTGATAAGGCTAATAAGGAGAAGAATATGTTGCACCACATGGCCTATCACTATTTGCAAGACAAGAATAAGAAGCCTAAAATCCAAGCTAGGGAGAGCCTTAGAGGCCAAAAAGGAGCAAGGTAAACTTATAATCTTGGTTGAAGCTTCCTTGGCTCATAAATCAAATTGATAAGATTGCCTCTGGCCAATTTTGAAGAATTTTGGAGAACTTTTTGTCATTTCCTAATTTTTAATTGCAAAACACAGAAATTTTCCTCTGATGCACAGTGCCATTGGCGTTGCGCATTGATCTGGTAGGGAATTTTGAGGAATGACTTAAATTTTTGGATTCCTCATGAAAAAATATGAAAACCCAGAAAATTTCATGAATTGTGGAGGAGATATAGGTCACCTAAAGGGCAAAAAACACTTCAAAATGCCCTCTTTGCCACTTTTTGGACCCACAGGAAGAATTCTTGGGAGAATTGATTTTTGAAGGGGGAAATCGACATGAAATTCAAAAATTCCACTTGTCCTAGAAATTTGATAGATACATCTTTCTGACAATCCATCTTGGAGAAAATTTGGTGAAGGGAAAGGCCTTCAAACTTAGCTTGGAAAAGGCAATGCACATCAAGTAGATGGCGCTGTGCATCACGCAAAATTTTGCCAATTTTGCTAAAAAATTGAAATTTTCGCGTATTTTTCTACCAGTTTGAATTTTTCTCTCTCATGGTCAAATTCATGATGTAATATGATGTAAATTTATGTACTTTGATGTAAAAATTATGAAAATTGACTTAAGGAGGTAGATACAACAGTTTTAGGTGGTTTTGAACTGAATGAATCAGTTTCCATAGTTTTAGAGGCAAGCTGTTCCACTGCCTATTTTTCAGTTCCTAGTTTAGGTCTTGTTGAAATAGCTCCTTGACTCATGGATTCAACCCCTGATGGCTAGCATAGGTGGTTTTATTCCTATAACTTGTACTTTCTTAGTCATTTTTCAAGGTTGGACTCTTGTGGATGAATTGAGCTATTTTGTACATCACTTCTGCAGTTTGGCAAGGAAATAAACCAGGGTTTTGCAGCATTTTGTGGGATTCTTGTGGTAATGTGAAGTAGCATTGTTTTCTCCTCTATAATTCAATTTATCTTATGTTTATGTGTGCCATCATCTCTCTCTTTCTACATAACTAAATGAATCAAGTTTAAAGTTGGAATTCATTGGTGTTTCAATGCTCTACCTTGGGGTTTATTTAGTTTTACATGTTTTCTATTGTTTGAAGAGGACTCATGACACTTGCATGCCCTCTCCAGATCCTCACCAGTCTTTAGACTCACCATTACACTCATTTCAAAGTGCTAAAACACATACCTACCTCTTCCCATAGAAACCTCTACAAATCTGTGTTCATTTCCCGGACCCAAAGCTGCCTTCCCCATCTGATCCAGCAACCAACCATTAAATTCAATCAAATTCCTATGAGAAAACATACCTAGCCTAAAATTAGTTTTTATCTCAGTCATTTCAGGCCTTATTTGCTATATTTTCATTGATATTGACAAGGAGAGAGCCCTCTCCCGACCTGGTAGGGCTAGCTACCAGGTTAAGTGTGGTTTGATGTTACCCTAGACCTGTCTTCCTTCAGCCTGAGATAGATTTAGGCCCCAACATAGTGGTGACCATACTGGGGAAGAAAATTTTGTTTGTTCATTAATATTCTTTTCTTTATAAACTACAGACAGAGCTTGAAGTTAGCCAGGTAGCCTTAAAACTACTCTTGCTTTGCAAGTGCATAAGTAGATGAATGTTGCTTCAGGCAATCTTCAGTTTAGTTTTATAAACTAAACATCTGACATGCAAATTGCCCTAGTAGATTAAATAATTATAGAATTTTGGATGATGAGTTTATAATTTAATAGGCTAACAAGATTGTAATGTCAATTTTATTTCTGGGAATAATTCAGCACACTGGCTTCCAGACGATACACTAGAGCTAATCCTGATCCTGATCCTCCTCCTGTGTATGAAAACCCAAATCTCATTCCAAGAATTCTCCACCAAGAAAGTTATGTGATTCTCGTGTTTAGATCTCCTTCATGCCCGATTGTTTTTGAATATCTTGAAGATCTCCCATTAGATGAAAATCCTGATCTATCATTTTTTGAAACTAAGTTTGAAAATTCAGTTGGGGCTACTATTCTAAATCCAGAGTTTGTGAAATATCTTGAAACTGAAAGAGCAAATAGATCAATTGTTGCTTACATTCTAAATCTTCAAAATTCAATTATGGCTACCAATATTCCTGAATTCTTAGAATCTGCATTTGCTACTCTTAGTTCATTCGTTGTTGTGTCTAGTTCAGAAATTCTACTGAGCCTCCTTTTATTCCCACCATTCCTGTGTAGCCCACCATATCTAATCAGAGATCGATAGTCTCTTCTCCCCCATCAACCCCTTCAACACCTCAAACATCAAATATTTCTTCATCCCCTTTGACACCTCATACACCCATCACAGCGATTGCTATCATTGTTTCCACTCCTCCTACATCCCCAAGGCCACTTTTAAATCCACCTCGAGCAATGGCTGCTAGATATGCACCTCTCATTTTGCCATAGAACTTGGATGCTATGCCTGTTGATTACCAAAGTAAAATCCCATTGTTTGATGCTTCCCAAGGTATCACAACACAATAGCATGTTGATAAGATGAGTGATTTCTTTGATCTCCATGAGATAGATGAAGAGAATGTAACTATGAGATTATTTGTGCAAACTTTTGGAGGCAAAGTGTGAAAGTGGTTCAGAGCATTGCCTGTTGGAACTATCAATACATTGGCGGTTCTTCAAAGACAATTTCTGGATTGTTGGGAGGTAAAGAAAAATCCACTCCAAATCCTTTTTGGGTATGAAAACATAAAGAGGAATGTTGGTGAAAGTGTCCAAGACTACTGTGTTAGATTCAATATTGTTTATAACGCCATTCTAGCTAATATCAAACCACCAATGGGGATGGATTTGATCAAATTTCCTGATGGATTTGATCCCGACATGGCATATCAATTGAGAGAAAAAGACCTGGCTACATTGGAGGACATGCAGAAAATCGCAATGAGTGTAGAGGCAAATCTGCTAGCTAAGAGAGCCAGGACAAAGACCGAGAAAAACATGACCATAAAGGAAGAAGCTTCTTCCTCAGATAATTTGCTTCGTAAGCTTGAGAATACGTTCAATAGATTAACCATTACAGATAAGCCCGAGACACAGGTCAAAAATCCAAATTTTCGTGGTTAGCATCAACCACAGTTTAGAATCAAGCAACGTGAACAAAGAGCTCAAGATCCATTAGCTCAACAGCAAGTCAAAAAACCATTATAGTAGAACTATGTCCATGGCACTGAATCATAGGATGATGAGACTCCAATAGGAGAGGAGAATCGATTTTTTACACTAGATGGTTTGCCAATTTATATCACCGAAGATGAAGAGTATTCAGAAAGCCCAGTTGTACAAAAAGATGAAGATTTTATATTAGCAATTGAAACAGTCCTAGAAGAGGAATCAAATGAATATCAGAGGGGATACATGAATGCATTGACAACACAGCAAAGATAGTACTCACTCAGGAGTAGGGATGTACCGATCAATCCAATTCAGAAGCAGAAGGAAGCAACACCACCAAAGAATGATTCTCCAAATGTTCATAAAAAGGGAAAGGAGCTAACAGATCCTACTTCCAGCAAAATACAATTAGCAAATGAAAAGTCAAATCAGCCAAGTGCAACAAAAGAGAAGACTGAGAAGGATGCTCCAATCAAAGAGGTAGAGAAAACTACAGCCTCTAGCTTAGAAAATGAGATTTCCAAGTTAAAAGTGTCAATACCTTTGACTGAATTAATAAAGAATAGTAGTTATAAAGGTCAAGTGTCAAAGATTTTGAATATAGATCGTCTGTTTGATATTGTTAATGTGGAAGATGACTGACCCGAGCTTATCTTTGGTTCGACATTAGAAGGCCAATCTGAGGATAGTGATGTAGCCCCTTTTTACATAAGCCTTAGATTGCATGATTATGCTTTTCACAATGCCATGTTTGATTCAGGAGTGTCTCACAACCTGATGCCAAAGGCAATTCTGGAAAAATTGGGTTTGGACATCACTCGCAAGTATCATGACCTTTATTCCTTTGATTTGGGCAAAGTCAGATGTATTGGTCTCATTAAATATTTGGTTGTGACTTTAGATCATATTCCGACGAAGAATGTTCTTATGGATGTAGTTGTGGCTGACATTCCCCCTAGATTTGGCATGCTTTTATCTAGGTCATGGGGCGCAAAACTCAAAGGGACATTGCAGTTAGATTTCTCCTATGCTACTATTTTTGTCTTTGGTTAGTTGAGAAAATATAGGGCGAAAAAGATGAAGTATATGATCATGAGCAAGGAGAAACCTTTGAATCATCTAATTAATTATGTACATATAGATTTAGAATTTTTTGTTCTTTATTCTGACAGTGGTTTCAATGATGTAAATAGTCAATTAGTTGAAGTTGAAGATATACCAGAGATAGCAGAAAATTTCAGAGCTGTACTTGATCAAGAGAGACAAAGGCTTGAAAGTACAACTGAACAGTCAACATTCTGTTAGCAGCAGCAAATTGATGGACATCAACAAAAGGTAGAAGAGCGGGCATAGTTCTAGCACTTGGAGGAAGAAGCCAGTGTGTGGAGTATGGACTTTGATGGAGCAGTAGGTAAGGAAGGTGCTGGAATTGGTATTTGGATACGTAGCCCTGTTTTCTTACCAAATAAAGTCCCGAGTAATGTAAGAGTTTGTTCGTATAAGTTGGCTTTTGATTGTTCCAATAACGAAGCCGAATATGAGGCACTAATTGTAGGCTTCAAAATCCTCAAGAAGTTGAATGCAAAGAGAATTTCAGTTTATGGTGACTCCGAATTAGTAATCAAACAAGTCAAGGGTGAATACCAAGCCAAACATCCTTGAATGAGGGCCTACCGTAATGCGGTTTTAGATATTTTGAGGTTGTTTCCAAATTATACCTTGACATGTGTTCCTCATGCACAAAATGTTATTGCAGATTCCCTTGCTACAACTGCAACTAATCTAAAGATTTCAATGAATTCAAACAATATGTTCAAAATTAATGTGAAACATTACCCATCTGTCCCTGATAATCTAAGATATTGGTAGGTGTTTCAGGATGACAAAGAGATTGAAGACTTTCTGCAAAATGAAGGAAAATATCAAGACACTTCTATAGATGGTGAGCAAGATGATGGTGAAACAGACGTGGAAGTAAATCAGATGGAAGTTTTGCAGCTAAAGGAAAATGTCATCCATAAAGGCCTTATACCTTTAGAGGAATTATTTTTCCAAGATGATGTAGCCTGGAAGCCAAGCTTAATGCTGATCGAAAAGGGAGTTGAAGATGTGAATATCGAAACAGCAAAAAATCCAAAGACAGTGAATTTGTCAAAGGCATTATCTCCTCAGGTAAAGGAAAAATACATTAGTTTATTGTCTTCATTTATTGATGTATTTGCATGGGACTATATAGATTTGAAGGAGTACAACAAAAGTATAATTCAACACATCATTCCAATCAAGCCAAACCAGAAACCATTTCACCAAAAGTTGAGAAGGATTAATATGAAGTTGTTGCCATCAATTGAGAAGGAGGTGAATCGATTATACAAGGCTGGTATAATCGTTCCAATAATATTTTAAGAATGGATTTCCAATTTGGTGCCCATGTGGAAGAAGATAGGCGAGATTAGAGTATGCATTGATTTCAAAAATTTGAATATAAGATAATTATCCGTTGACAAAAATGGATCACATACTCCAAAGAGTAGTTGGGGCATCTCGTATGTCGCTACTCGATGGGTATTTTGGCTATAATCAAATTTTGGTCCATGAGGATGACAGGGACAAAACAACATTCACCACTTCATGGGGGACATTCCGTTATGCCAAGATGCCATTCAGTTTAAAGAATGTTGGCGCAACTTTTCAGCGAGCTATGGATATCTCCTTTGCAAATGAGAAAGATGTATTTTTAGTAGTGTATCTTGATGATTGGACAATTTTTTCCAATTCAGATTAGGAGCATCTTTACCATTTGAAAATTGTTTTTCACCATTGTAGAAAGTATGGCATATCTCTTAATCCCAAAAAGAGCTTGTTTTCCATGGATGAGGGCAAGCTTCTCGGTCACATAATATCCAAGGAGGGCATCCGCATCGATCCTGCTCAAGTGGAAGCCATTTAGAAAATCGATTTTCCTCGTAGTAAAAAGGAGATCCAAGCATTTAATGGTAAGATGAACTTCTTACGTTGTTTTGTCCCAAATCTAGCTGAACACTTGAGGGAAATTACAAACATGTTGAAGAAAGATAGTGTGGTAAAGTGGACCAAAGAAGCCATTAAGTCTTTCAACCTGGTAAAGTTGGCTCTTTCTTCAGCTCCAATTTTAATCAGCCCAGATTGTGCCCAAGATTTCATTTTATTTTCATTCACCTTAAAGCATACTAAGGTAGCAGTTCTAATGCAGAAAAGAGACTAGCTTGGAAAGCCAATTGCCTTTTTTAACAGGAAAATAAGAGATGTAGCCTTAAAATATAACATTATTGAAAAACAAGTTCTTGCCTTGGTGAAAGCTTTGAAATATTTTCGGGTATATATTCTACACTCTCATATTCTTGCTTATGTCCCTAACGCAGTCGTCAAAGATGTTCTGGTACAAATAGATCCAAAAGGGAGTCAAGGAAAATGGATCACAACTTTGTTATAATATGACTTGGAGATAAAGCCAACAAAGCTCATTAAGGGGCAGGGTCTAGAAAAACTAATGGCGAAGTCTAATTTTCATGCCTTGGACATAAAATTGACTGTTGCTATGTCTGAAGAAGATAAAGATAGCTCACTCATTTAGGTATCTGAAATTTTTCTCCATCCTCCTTGGTATTCAGATATTGTATATGTGCTCCAGCACCTTTCACCACCACCAGGGATGGCCAAAATAAAAGTAGAACTCTGAAATTAAGGGTTGCTAAATTTTGTATTATGAATAATGTATTGTATTGGAAACATCCCAGAGGTATGTTGCTAAATTGTTTGGTTAAGGAGGAAGTAAAACAGATCATGGATGATTTTCACAAGGGAGATTGTGGAGGTCACCTATTTTGGAAGATGACGACAAATAAAAGTTTGAGAGCAGGGTACTATTGGCCTACCCTCTTTGCTGATGTTTATAAAACTGTTACGAGCTGTCACGAATGCCAAATATTTTAGGGAAGGAGAAAATTGCAGCCACTACCTCTCAAGCCAGTTGAAGTAAGTGCTCCGTTTTAGTAGTGGGGCCTAGATTTTATTGAAGAGATTCATCCCACATCTTTAGGTCAGTATAAGTGGATCTTAACAACGATGGATTATTTTACAAAATGGATTAAGGAAATCCCCACTCGGTAGGCTACAGATGTGGTAATAATTCAGTTTCTTGAAAATAATATTTTGTCACGTTTTGTTTGTCTTAACAAGATGATTACATATAATGCAGCAGCTTTCAAATCCAAAAATATGATTGATTTTTGTAACAAATATCAAATTACCTTGGGGCATTCTACTACATACTACCTGTAAGGTAATAAATTGGCTGAATCTTTGAATAAATCATTGGTTAACATCATAAAAATGTTGTTGGAAACAAACAAAAAGAGCCGGCATAAGAAATTGGTTAATGCACTATGGGCGGATAGAGTAAGTCAGAAGAAGTCAATTGGCATGTCTCCGTTCAAAATATTTTATGGTATTGACATGGTGTTCCCGGCATCTCTCGCAGTCCCAGTTGTAAAACTTCTGCAGGAAGTTGGCAGTGAGGAGGATCATTTTCAGCGAAGAGTAAACCAAATGATCCATTTACAGTAAACGATAGAGGAGGTTTTTCAGAATACCTTCAGGCTGTAAGAGAGAATCAAGAAAATCTATGATCATAAGGCAAAGGAAGATAAGTTTCAGATTGAAGACATAGTGCTAAAGTGGGATGCTAGAAACAAGGACAAAGGCAAGCACGGAAAGTTTGAGAATCTGTGGAAGGGACCTGTTGAGGCCTCGAAAATCGTTGCAACAACATTGGGGGATAACCACCCGGTCTGGACCTTAGTACAGCTCCTTTTCCGTTTGGGATGGTGGCTCCGACTGGAGATAACGGGACCAGTTTCCCGGTAATGAATAAAATGGTTGGATGGGTGATGAATAGTTTGCTTTTGATGATAGGCGACTAGCTCATTCTATTGAAAAAAATAGGGAAACTAATACTAATCCCAGGAACAACTTATTCATTCGGAATGTAGCGTTAAATAATCTTTATCTATCTAACAGGCATATAGATGACTCTGTCACATAAACATGAGATATTCAATCATTCAGAGATTACTTCATATGAACAGTCAAAATGAAGCGATTAATACAAATTACTGCATTCACTGTTTATATCATCGATATATATACGATTGAAAGAAAAGCATGCTATAGACAACCAATAGTGGAATGCATAAAGGATGCTGCGAAAAGCACACATATATATAAGCGATAATAGCAAGAGCAATTTAAACAACAATTCATATAAGAGGAATGAGTACAAACGCAGATAATAGTACCATGTGAGTTGCCGATCAATCCGAAATATCAATCGCTATTCAAAATTCCTCCTTCAACACAGAAATGCTTTTAAACAAAGACAGTAGTGCACATTTGCATAAAAACCTTCCTCATTAAATTCAGAATAATTGGTCCAGTTTCATAAAAGAATATCCCTGAAGTACAATAGTGCAACTTTAGGGTTTAAGTCATATACAAAACTTTACGACCCTTTCTAAATGCATGAAAGGGTCTATAAATACTACTAAGATAAAAAAATCTATAAAACAAAATCCTACTAAATTGGCATCAGTAAATGTGGTCTACCTTCTTGGGGCGATCTGGCAGTCGACGATGTGAATCATGACTTAGGTTGTTTGCCTTTAAACCTGAGCTGGCTTATCGCAAGCATCGGCTCCACTTTTGGTGGTCTGTTGAGGCACATGATGAATTGGGCAGCAAAGGTGGCATCCAGAATGTCGGGTATGATATACCCGACAACATCCGTGAGGCATTTTAAGGCGACTCTTTGGCTGTATGGTTTCACTAAGAAGAACCAATAAGCATCCCATGTTAAACTGTTGATTCCCGCGATTAATCTTCCATTTTTCTCCAGCTCCGGGTAGCATGAATGCTCCAGCATATTTGTCGCTGTCAATTGGCCTGGAGTAGATTGGGAAATCATATTAGACAAATAAAGCGTATTATTTACTAATTCAACCAAATTACCAGTGGTTGCTTTGCATCTAAAAATCGCTCTTTCTGCCTTCATTAACTGCGATTGCCATTCTGTGAATAATATTTCTTTATGCGATTCCAGAATTCTTGGTAGATTAGTTGCCTGGCCTTGATCAGAATCTTGCCATTCTATAAAACTTGTCAGTGTTTCTTCGGCTTGATCCAAATCGGTCCTTGCTTTTTCTACCTTTTCTCTTATGGATGCTACTAACTCGCACAATGGTTCTGCTTGTGTAATCTGCTGACATAGGAGCTTAACCTGATTAATCAATGCCTTATTTAATTGAAGTGCTTCTGCTTTGAATTCATCTACCCCAGGGAGCTTTTTCATTTGCTCAATTTGAGTGGACAATTAAGCGATTTGCTCATCTTTAGCTTTTATCATTCCCTCAGTCGATATTCTTAATTGCTCCAATGGTGCTGATAGTTCCTTTTGTCTTTGGATTGCACCCTCGTCGATCCTTTGTTTCTCCTCTTGTAATTTCTTGGTCAGCTGATAATTGTTCTGCTGCCGCACTAGCAATTCCTGCTCCGCCTGCTCTGCTTTCTGTTGAATTTCCGATAATTGCGCCTGTAGCGAAGAGATGTCTTGATCCTTCGCTTTCAATAAATTGCTCACCTCCAATGCTTTATCAATGGTCACCGCTGAATATTTTCCAGCGTATTGTGATAGCTTGGTTAAGTCATCGGAGGGGTCGAATTCCTCTTTCCACACAACATTGCCCGTCACTATTAATTTAGGGAATAGAGAAGGTTGATCAGCTCTTCTCCTTTTCCTCTGTTCTTTTACAACAGCTTTATGTTTAGGGCTATAAAATACATCCAAAGGGGGAATCTCTTCAATTTGCAAAATGATTTCACCCGATGGATCCTTAGGAATTATTTCTGCTTCTTTTGATTTGGGTAGGTCGCTGGTTTCGCCCGAAACCGGTTTCAATGTCGCTTCCTGTGTGTCGCCTTCTTTAGAAACCTCATCATCTTTCGAGCACTCTAGGTTGCTGATGATTGTATTGAATTGTTGCCATTGCTGGAGCAAATTCGGATCAACTAGTGTATCGTCATTAATTTTAGAGCTGCTCTCTTCTTGGGCTTTCGCCTGGGTTTCTTCCTGCCGCTGCACATTTTCCTGGGTTTCTTCCTGCCTCTGATTATGCACTTCCTCCTGCTGTTTTGATGTAGTAGGAGGTGGCGTATTACTTCGCTGCTCAGGCTCGCTTGATTTTGTTGTCGTTGGAATAGTCGCTAACAGGTCTAGAGGCAGAGTTTGCAACCTCTGTTCTCTAATTCTATTAAATTCGGCTAGCCATTCATCGTTGTATACATTTCTGGCAAGTGACTTAACTTGATACAATGATTCGGCCGATGCAAACAAATTCTCGAATCTGTCTTCTTTGTGCTCGACCTTGGCCAATTTGGCCTGGTCGAGCGCATTGTAAGCGATCTTCCTCGGATCATACTGCCTGCTTGGCAGAGTAGCCAAAGTGAGCGAATTTATCTTCCCAACTTCCTTCTCTGCATGTTTGATATCATGCAGGGTATAAATTCCAATTCGTAAGGGAAAAGAGGGCCAAACATGATTTTTCGCTTTCTTCAGGGTCCGAGTAACCCCATCCGCATTGATTTGATAAGCTACTTCCCTAGCAAGTAACTTATCAGGGATGTATAGTGGGAGCACATGGGGCCTGGCTTGACTACCAAAAACTCTAATGTAGGTAAACTTCTCCTCTCCAAACCAACTTGCTACTGCGGTTAAATCTACCCCTGCTTCTTTAGAAATCTTCAGGGCAGGCTTATCGAAAATAGAGTAATGAATTGGCAACATAAAACCGTTACAGATTTGATATAGATGGTGCTTATAGTTGGTCTTCCACAACTTTTGATGATATATGTGGATGGGTGTGGGGTCTTGCGACGTCCACCTCCATCCAAGCATAGGAAATTCATAACTGAAACATAAAACATCCAACACATATGCACTATAATAAAATGGCCGAATGAACCTTTCTGTGACGCGAGAGTTAAACCTGAAATCGAGAATGGCCTTGGCTAACTTGTCGGATAATATATCTGCCCAATCCATAATCTCTCCACTACATGCCGCCTCCATTAAGGGGACCATTTCTATGGTAAAATTAGCGGAGTCATGCAATCCCCATAGACTACACAACATAATTCCAGCATAGCAGTAAGGAGAATAGAGGGAGTCGACTGAGTACTTACCCGAGGATTCATGCTTGTGCTTTGCTGGATTTTGTCTCCAGCCTCGAAGTGGTTCGGACTCGGTCTTTTTCTCTGCTCGAAATTTCTCCAGAAATGCCACATTATATTTTTTCTCTTCTGCCAGTGGGTGATACATTTGCCTTAGATCTGTGGCTCGAAAAGAACCGAAAACTCTCCCTTCTGTAGTGCTAAACACTCTATTGGTAATTGGGATCTCTTGGATTTCCCACCTTACCACATCCGTATATGGGAGAATTTGCTCCTGGGCCGCTATTCTGTGCAGAAAGGAGTTGGCCAAGTCTTTTAGATTGGCCTCAGATTTGTTGGTACTATCACATGAGACTTCTATCCTGGTCACCTTTGGCTCTTCGGCTTCAATCAAATTATATGTTCCTTGCCAAGTGGCCCTGGTAAGTCCCAGGCATGTCGTATCTGATATAAGCCCTTTCTTCTTATCGCTTGAATCAACAACAGCTTGCCTTGCGGCTAGCGAAGCAGTAGGCATTGTAGTCTTTTTGGACTTCTTTCCCATTCCACTCAATTCTGTCTCTGTGGAAGAATCCTGCACAGAGCGAAAGATAGGCGTAACACAGGCAACAATAACATGAATTGAACAGAGTGAGGTATATATATCTGGATGCATTCATAGTGATAAATTGACTTAAGATGGCTTTCAGATCAAATCTGTGAATGGATCGTAAGCTTGCTGTTTTCATTAAATGGCCGTTACGGCCTGTCAATCTCATTAATACCAGTCCTTTCGGTTAATGGCCGAATGATTTATTTGAAGCATGCCTTGGGTGATTTGGCGGTTTGAACGTGGATGAGCGGCTTTTCAAAAGATATTGCCTTAATTACGAATAAATCGTATTAAACTGCCTTTATGATTTTTACTTTGAAAAGTACGCTTTTTACCCTTTTTGCAATCGGGCATCGGGGAAATCCTAAGTTATTGTTTCGTTTTCATTTGGAATCCCCGATCGCCCATAGCGATATCGCATCGCGTCGGGAGTAGCGAGTAGGGCCGTTTAGAATGAGAGCATGGCGAGTTGCCGATCGCCGATAGTGATATCGCATCGCATTGGAGCAAGGGGATGTTATTTGGGTTTAAGCATTATTGCCGATTGCCGATTGCCGATTTCACATCGCATCGGAACAAGGGGATGCTATTTGGGTTTAAGCATTATCGCCGATTGCCGATTGCCGATTGCCAATTTCGCATCGCATCAGAAGTAGGGGTTGTTTAATTGTGTTACTTTATGCTTTTCCGATATCCGATAGCGATTTCGCATCGGCGAAAATCAAGATGTCCCTTAAGTTGTGGTTTCTTTGTCATTGCGATATGCGATCTTGCGATCGCTTTATCGCAATGATAAAGATAAATTGTTTTACGTTGGGGTTTTTTGATTGGTTTTATTGAAAAGGCCTTTTAATAATGTTTCCTTTTATTTCTTCGGGCCTTTTTGAAATAGAACTTTAAATTGATACCAATTTAAAACAAAAATTAAAAAAGGGACCCATTTCAGATTATAGTTTTGGAATAGTAATGATATGAAATGGGGGGTTATTGGATGGCACAACAATTGGCGATTCGCTGGAAGAAACAGTTATCTCTGAAAAGTATAGAAATACTTAAACTTTTTCAAAATAGAAATTTTTATTCTAAAGGGGAAAAATTCTAATATAACTAGGTATAGTTGCACTCTAGACAAAACAAAACTTTCTTTGCTAATTTCCTCTTTTGTTAAAAATAGAGACATTCTAGATTTTAAAATGGCGTTTGTTGGTTGATATTGGTAAAATAGAGAACTTTTCCAAATCAGCTATTAAAATTAACTCACTTGTCATAAGTAGATCCTCTGCTGCCAGCAAACGTTCATAGTTTCGGCAGGGATACCTTTAAACCATATCATTGTCTATTGTCCCATTCAATTTAGAGCATGATTAACATAATAAATTCAAAATATGTTTTTTCACATTTTGTATTTCTTTTCTTTTTCTGCTATTTTTCAAGATAAAAAGTCATTGCCCTGGTGTGGTGGCCAGTTAAGTGACAATGCCATTCACTGGTAGTAATCTAACCGAACAAGCTGGCTCGTGATGAGACCCCTTATCTTACAATTGAAGCCATTACCCTGTTTTGGTATGCAGTATTGGTAATGTCGGCTAAACTATTTCCCTATGAACATGGTAAGCAGGCTTGTAATAAGACCTTTTAGCTTTTATATCGAGTATTCTTGGAATTACACCCTGAATAATCATGAACTTGAGTAAATGGGATAGACAATTTTCCTCCTTAAGAGAGGATGGATGACAAGGTAAGAGTTTGGACATGTTGAATTTGGATTAGCTCCTATTTTAATATTGATAACCTTTTTGAAACCAATTTGAAAAATCTAAAAAGATTTACAAGATTTATAAACTTCAAGAGGGGTTCACTAGGATTGTAGTGTAGTTTCAGAATGCAATTATAACTAATTTCCTAGAAATAATTCCTTTTGTTTAAGACTTCTATTTATTAAAAAGTAAATATCGCATTGCTTGTTTTGATAAACTCTTTGAATACAACAAAGTTCAAATAGAAAATGCCTTACAGTTTTATTTTCTAATGCTGCTACAAACTACAAAAATGCTATTAAAAGGAGAAGGGGTTACCTCCTCAGTTGAAAAATTTCTTTAAGATGAGACCATTAACAGGGAGAGAATCTCTCAATCCTGATAAATCTTGTAGCATGAAGGTTGAATGGCCTATCTTTTCACAGATCTGAAACGGTCCAAGCCACATCTTCTGAAACTTGGTGTGTTTTCCTTTATCTTCATGGGCTTTGTCCCATTTCAGGACTAAATCGCCGACTTGGAATTGTTTAGAATCAGATGAAATTGAATCAAATGATGATTTGATGATCTGCTGATGTTTTGCATGAATGATTTTGGTCTTTTCTCTTTCTTCTTCTAATTTTAGAATTTGATCATGTCTAAGCTGTAAAGAAGAAGATGGATTTCTTCAATAAATTGAATGAGGGCTAGAGAAGGAAGAATGAGATTTGTTGGTAGTACAACTTCTTTCCCATAAACAAGCTTAAATGGGGAGGAACCTATAGAAGCTTTTTGTGTTATCCTGTCAGCCCACAATGCAAATATTAAAGATTTGTGCCAGTTCTTATGATTCTGTTCGATAGTTCGCTTGATAATTTTGATAAGGTTTTTGTTTGTAGATTCGGCCAAACCATTGCCCTGAGGAAAATAGTTAGCAGAATATTTGAGTTTGAATCCTCTTTTGATTGCGAAATCAAACATAACATTGCCTGAAAAGTAAGATGGATTATCAAAAACAAGAGCATTCGGGACACCAAACCTGGTAATGATGAATTGGTCTGTAAATTCAATAATAGCTTCAGAGTTTTTTGTCTTTAACGGAATCGCTTCAACCCACTTGGTAAAGTAATCAGTAGTGGTAAGGATATACTTGTGCTGTTTGGAAGAGTTTGGAGTAATTTCTTCGATAATGTCCAATCCCCATTGCTCAAATGGCTGTTCAATGTTGACCGGTTGCAGAGGGAAGGTTGATTTCTTTTGTCTTCCACTTGAAGTTTGACAATTTCAGCATTTCCTCACATATTCATGAGCATCTCTAAACAGAGTGGGCCAATAATACCCAGCATGGATGACTTTGTGAGCTGTGGTATCAGCTCCGAAGTGGCCTCCTGCTGGTCCATAATGCAATTCCTGCAAGACCCTTTGTGCTTCCTGTTTTTCAAGGCATCTTAATAAAACAGAATCATAATTTTGCCTAAAAAGCACATCATCAATAATGGTAAAAAAAAAATCTTTCAATCTTATGGCCCTTTTGTTTTTGTAGGACAGGTTGGGAGGTGCATATCCATTTTTCAAGTAAAATATTAAATCAGCAAACTGTGATTCAAAGTCAATGATACTTATCTGGTTGATGGTTTCAGATTGATCTGTATCGCTTGATTCCGGAATGTTGGATGCTCCTGCCAATAACCTGTAAAAACCTTGGAATCTAACAATCTTTGCTGGCTTGATCTCTAGGTCATATTCTTGAAGTGCTATTACCCAATTTTCCCTTTTTTCTCCCAGTTCTCTTTGGATTAATAGTTGTCTAACTGAGGAGAAAGGAACTATAACCTTTGTATGGGCTTTTAAAAGGAAGGGTCTGTAATGTTTAACCGCTTTATATACAGCAAAGGCTTGTTTTTTTACTTCAGAATAGTTTAGTTCTACACCTTGAAGATTTGAGCTATAGAATGAAATTGGTGCTTCCAAACTGTGATCGTTGATCTATGTAAGTACTGCAGCATAAGAGCAATCGGATGCGATGGTATACAATGTAAAATGATTAGAAAAATTTGGAGTATTCAGAGCCGGGGCATTGATTATTGATTGTTTGATTAGTTCAAATGCTTCCTTTTCTGACGATCCCCATTTGAAGACTGAATTTTTCTTAATCATAGTTTGAAGTGGTAAAATAATCTGAGAAAAATCTTGAACGAATCTTTTTACAAAATTGATTTGGCCTAAAAATGACTGCATGGATTTCTTATTATGAGGAAAAGGGATTTCAGAGATTTATTTAATCCTATCTGGATCAATATAGATGCCATCTTTAGATACAATAAAGCCTAGGAGATTACCTTGATCAAGAGCGAAAAAAGATTTCTTAGGGTTTAGAGAAATACTGTTTCTTACAGCGTTGGAAAATTTGATTCAAATCATGCAAGTGATTTGATCTCTCTTTAGAAAATACAGTAATGTCATCTAAATAGACGACTACTGTTCTATTAATTAACCCTTTGAAAGCGATATCCATCGCTCTTTGAAAAGTAGCTCCTGCATTAATAAGTCCGAAAGGCATTTTCTGATATGCATATGTTCCCCACTTTGTTCTGAATGTGGTTTTGAATCGGTCATCAGGGTGGACCAAAATTTGGTTATACCCTGAAAACCCGTCCAAGAAGGACATTAACTCTGAGCCTGCCACTGATTGGAGTATCTGCTCCATAGTGGGTAATGGGAAATTGTCTTTCAAATTGCCCTTATTAATATGTCTAAAATCAAATGCAACTTATGTCCGCAATTTTTCTTTCTGACTGGTAACCATATTGGGACCTAGTTTGAAGTGTCATACGGGAAAATAATCTTAGCCTCAAAAGAGTTATTGAGTTCTGATTTTTTGCCCTATAATTTGGATGTATTTTTCTCAGCTTTTGTTTGAACTGGTTTCTGTCGGGAAGCAATGGGATGTGCGTTCTGATAATAGATTGTTCATAAGTTTTTAGATCATCTGATTTCAAGCGAAAACATGTTTTATTCTTTCGTAACAGACTATGATGGCCTTCCTTTTCCTCTATGGAAAGTCCTAATCCTAAATTAATGTTTTGAGGATTTTGTTCGGTGCCAAGGTTTATTAATTCAAACCTTAAGGTAGAGCTTTGAAGCTTTGTATTAGATACAGGTTTGAACCTGTCTTTAATATCGTAAAGGTCTTGAAGCTTTACTACGTGCTTAGGGATTGAGTTTTCGTCATGTTTACCTTGCATTTGAGTATCATGCTCGTCTTCCTCAATGATTTGATTGTCATAGGATTTTTCAGAGGTCAGAAATTGTAAAATGTCATCATCGTGGTTAAACACTCTCTAATTGGTTATATTGTCAGGAATGGATGGCCTAAAAAGTAATTCTACTGAAAACCTATCTGGACTATAGTCTTCAGAAGGGAGTAGCTTGGAAGCGACATTAGCTAGCAAGTCGACTGCCGAACTTTGTGACCTGGGAATGGAAGAAATATTGAATGCTAAAAAATGGGATGTTAGCTCTTGTACCAGCGATTGATAATGCTTGAGATGGTTCGAAAGACAATGAATTGTATTCCTTACCTGTTTAACAATAATCTCAGAGTCACCAAAGACCTTTAAGTATTGAACTTTGAGGCCGATTGCTTTGTATAGTCCTTGGACTAGCGCTTCGTACTCGGCTGTGTTATTGGTGCATTCAAATTCTAATTTGCAGGATAGCATTGTTTTTTCTCCTTGCGGGCTGACCAAAATGCATCCTGCTCCTGATCCTTCACTGGACTTAGATCCATCAAAATATAAAGACCAAAATAATGAATTATCTACAATTTTTGTTACAACATTCTCAGTAACATTAACACATTTAGACCTGTTTGGAAATATTGCTATATTCGAAGGCAAGTCAGTGATATACCACTCGCTTCTAACTTGTTCGCTTGGCTTATCATCAGTGGGGATTTTGTTCAAGAGTTTGTTGAATTGGGAATTGAACTCCTTAATGGGTTCTTTTGAATCGATCCTTAAATTGGAAAGGTCATGGACAAGCGTAGCTAAGGTTCTGTCATCGCCGTATTTGGTGAGAAATTGTTCCTGGAAGATATTCCAACTTGTGATGGATCCAGAGGACAAGGAAAAATACCAAGACCCTGCTAATCCTTGCAGTGTATAGGGAAATAATCTCACTACCACATCTTCTTCAGTGACTCCTTTTAGATTGACTGATAGCATAAAATTGTTTATGTGTTCTTCTGCTGAAGTTCCTGCATCTGGATTGAACTTGGGTAGCCATTTTTCGGGGTAATCGGGTAACGGATATAAAGGTGCAGGCATGGTGACTGCACCAGGACTTCTCCATGGTCTTTGGGCCATTTTAGGATTACCAACGATTGCTTGTGGTGTTCTAGGTGCTTGAGGGGGAGGTGGAAGTACAGACTGAAAAGATTGCGATGTTTGACGATACACTAGTTGATCTGAATTTCACTAACACATTTCTCTTATGCTGCAGTACTTACATAGATCAACGATCACAGTTTGGAAGCACCAATTTCATTCTATAGCTCAAATCTTCAAGGTGTAGAACTAAACTATTCTGAAGTAAAAAAACAAGCCTTTGCTGTATATAAAGCGGTTAAACATTACAGACCCTTCCTTTTAAAAGCCCATACAAAGGTTATAGTTCCTTTCTCCTCAGTTAGACAACTATTAATCCAAAGAGAACTGGGAGAAAAAAGGGAAAATTGGGTAATAACACTTCAAGAATATGACCTAGAGATCAAGCCAGCAAAGATTTTTAGATTCCAAGGTTTTTACAGGTTATTGGCAGGAGCATCCAACATTCTGGAATCAAGCGATACAGATCAATCTGAAACCATCAACCAGATAAGTATCATTGACTCTGAATCACAGTTTGCTGATTTAATATTTTACTTGAAAAATGGATATGCACCTCCCAACCTGTCCTACAAAAACAAAAGGGCCATAAGATTGAAAGATTTTTTTTTTACCATTATTGATGATGTGCTTTTTAGGCAAAATTATGATTCCGTTTTATTAACATGCCTTGAAAAATAGGAAGCACAAAGGGTCTTGCAGGAATTGCATGATGGACCAGCAGGAGGCCACTTCGGAGCTGATACCACAACTCACAAAGTCATCCATGCTGGGTATTACTGGCCCACTCTATTTAGAGATGCTCATGAATATGTGAGGAAATGCTGAAATTGTCAAACTTCAAGTGGAAGACAAAAGAAATCAACCTTCCCTCTGCAACCGGTCAACATTGAACAACCATTTGAGCAATGGGGATTGGACATTATCGAAGAAATTACTCCAAACTCTTCCAAACAACACAAGTATATCCTTACCGCTACTGATTACTTTACCAAGTGGGTTGAAGCGATTCCGTTAAAGACAAAAAACTCTGAAGCTATTATTGAATTTACAGACCAATTCATCATTACCAGGTTTGGTGTCCCGAATTCTCTTGTTTTTGATAATCCATCTTACTTTTCAGGTAATGTTATGTTTGATTTTGCAATCAAAAGAGGATTCAAACTCAAATATTCTACTAACTATTATCCTCAGGGCAATGGTTTGGCCGAATCTACAAACAAAAACCTTATCAAAATTATCAAGCGAACTATGGAACAGAATCATAAGAACTGGCACAAATCTTTAATATTTGCATTGTGGGCTGACAGGATAACACAAAAAGCTTCTATAGGTTCCTCCCCATTTAAGCTTGTTTATGGGAAAGAAGCTGTACTACCAACAAATCTCATTCTTCCTTCTCTAGCCCTCGTTCAATTTATTGAAGAAATCCATCTTCTTCTTTACAGCTTAGACATGATCAAATTCTAAAATTAGAAGAAGAAAGAGAAAAGGCCAAAATCATTCATGCAAAACATCAGCAGATCATCAAATCATCATTTGATTCAATTTCATCTGGTTCTAAACAATTCCAAGTCGGTGATTTAGTCCTGAAATGGGAAAAAGCCCATGAAGATAAAGGAAAACACACCAAGTTTCAGAAGATGTGGCTTGGACCGTTTCAGATCTGTGAAAAGATAGGCCATTCAACCTTCATGCTACAAGATTTATCAGGGTTGAGAGATTCTCTCCCTATTAATGGTCTCATCTTCAAGAAAATTTTCAACTGAGGAGGTAACCCCTTCTCCTTTTAATAGCATTTTTGTAGTTTGTAGCAGCATTAGAAAATAAAACTGTAAGGCATTTTCTATTTGACCTTTGCTATATTCAAAGAGTTTATCAAAACAAGCAATGCGATATTTACTTTTTAATAAAGAGAAGTCTTAAACAAAAGGAATGATTTCTAGGAAATTAGTTATAATTGCATTCTGAAACTACACTACAATCCTAGTGAACCCCTCTTGAAGTTTATAAATCTTGTAAATCTTTTTAGATTTTTCAAATTGGTTTCAAAAAGGTTATCAATATTAAAATAGGAGCTAATCCAAATTCAACATCTCCAAACTCTTACCTTGTCATCCATCCTCTCTTAGGGAGGAAAATTTTCCCTTTTTTCTCCCAGTTCTCTTTGGATTAATAGTTGTCTAACTGAGGAGAAAGGAACTATAACCTTTGTATGGGCTTTTAAAAGGAAGGGTCTGTAATGTTTAACCGCTTTATATACAGCAAAGGCTTGTTTTTTTACTTCAGAATAGTTTAGTTCTGCACCTTGAAGATTTGAGCTATAGAATGAAATTGGTGCTTCCAAACTGTGATCGTTGATCTATGTAAGTACTGCAGCATAAGAGCAATGTGTTAGTGAAATTCAGATCAACTAGTGTATCGTCAAACATCGCAAGTCAGTGATATACCACTCAGTTCTAACTTGTTCACTTGGCTTATCATCAGTGGGGATTTTGTTCAAGAGTTTGTTGAATTGGGAATTGAACTCCTTAATGGGTTCTTTTGAATCGATCCTTAAATTGGAAAGGTCATGGACAAGCGTAGCTAAGGTTCTGTCATCGCCGTATTTGGTGAGAAATTGTTCCTGGAAGATATTCCAACTTGTGATGGATCCAGAGGAAAAGGAAAAATACCAAGACCCTGCTGATCCTTGCAGTGTATAGGGAAATAATCTCACTACCACATCTTCTTCAGTGACTCCTTTTAGATTGACTGATAGCATAAAATTGTTTATGTGTTCTTCTGTTGAAGTTCCTGCATCTGGATTGAACTTGGGTAGCCATTTTTCGGGGTAATCGGGTAACGGATGTAAAGGTGCAGGCATGGTGACTGCACCAGGACTTCTCCATGGTCTTTGGGCCATTTTAGGATTACCAACGATTGCTTGTGGTGTTCTAGGTGCTTGAGGGGGAGGTGGAAGTACAGACTGAAAAGATTGCGATGTTTGAGATGGAGTCCCTTGGTGAACAACGATATGTAGTGGTAAAGTGGGTGTTTGACTTCGCACAGGTGATGATGAAATGGAAGATGATGGAGAAAAGGTTTCGCTTCCAGAACCGTCAGTGGTCTTTTTAATTATTTTCCTTTCGGGTAAAGGAAACTCGGGTGGTTCAATACCTAGCTTTTCGCTTTGGAGTCTGGTAAGGTGAGGGGGTAAGCGAAATTGTGAAGTCTGACTGCCTTGTGATACTTCAGATCTAGGAGGCGAAATTGAGAAGCCATGAAGTTTTTGGATGATGGATTGAACTTCAGGGGATTTTGGACTTAAGTATTCTGAAGTATGAAGTAATTGAGCAGTAGTGGTTGATTCCTCTTCGTCTCGTCTGGATGCTGGAGATTCAGAATGCGAACGAGATGTCCGAGGAGAGGTGGAAGGTGAATTACTCTTTGAATGGTTTGTAGGTGTTGGCTTACTCGCCATTCATAGCGGATGCCCTCCTTCTAGCGCCAGAAATGTTGAGGCCTCGAAAATCGCTGCAACAACATTGGGGGATAACCACTCGGTCCGGACCTTAGTACAACTCCTTTTCC
>APFE030612180.1:243516-286658 GCA_000404065.3 Pinus taeda | reverse complement strand
AGCTGAACATTCTAAAGGGTAAATGCTGCTGGAATTAGGACTTCCATTGTTGACTTGTAAGGAGAGATCACTAGCCTTCCTTGTTGCCATATTGGGAGTGGGTGAGCTTGTCAAAGTAGAGGGAATCTCTTGCTGGACCTTGGAAGGAGCTTGCACAACACCAAGGCTCAGGTTGTAATGGTTCTTTTTGATTATTTAATACAAATAAGTCCATTCTTCTCAATGATTTGTTAATGAATTATTTCATGTATTCCTTGGCCAATATGATAAATATGCTTTGTTTTACGATGAATATTCAGATGCTATGTAATCGTTTGCTTTGTTAGTGTATGCAGGTCTGAAAGTGAAGGAGGAGCTCATCTGGATCAGCAAGGCTGGACTACTACAACAAGCGTGGGACCTAAGGTAAGATCGAAAACATTTGAATTCTCATAGAATGATGTGTATCTAGAGAAGGATAGCTCTTGTTTGGTTTGTTTGTCATTAGAGAGTCTTAGACTCCTAGGAAGGTTGGATTTGTCCGCAAATATAACTCATTCTGTGTGACAATATGTTCCTGGCCAAGTGGCCCTGGTAAGTCCCAGGCATGTCATATATGATATAAGCCCTTTCTTCTTACCGCTTGAATCAACAACAGCTTGCCCTGCGGCTGGCGAAGCAGTAGGCATTGTAGTCTTTTTGGACTTCTTTCCCATTCCACTCAATTCTGTCTCGTGGAAGAATCCTACACAGAGTGAAAGATAGGCGTAACACAGGTAACAATGACATGAATTGAACAGAGTGAGGTATATATCTCTGGATGCATTCATAGCGATCAATTGACTTAAGACGGCTTTCGGATCAAATCTGTGAATGGATCGTAAGCTTGCTGTTTTCATTAAATGGCCGTTACGACCTGTCAATCTCATTAATACCAGTCCTTTCGGTTAATGGCCAAATGATTTATTTGAAGCATGCCTTGGGCAATTTGGCAGTTTGTATGCAGATGAGCGGCTTTTCAAAAGATATTGCCTTAATTATGAATAAATCATATTAAACTGCCTTTATGATTTTTACTTTGAAAACTGCGCTTTTTACCCCTTTCGCAATCGGGCATCGAGGAAATCCTAAGTTATTGCTTCGTTTTCATTTGGAATCCCCGATCGCCGATAGCGATATCACATCGCGTCGGGAGTAGCGAGTAGGGCCATTTAGAATGAGAGCATGGCGAGTCACCGATCGCCGATAGTGATATCGCATCGCATTGGAACAAGGGGATGTTATTTGGGTTTAAGCATTATCGCCGATTGCCGATTGCCGATTTTGCATCACATCGGAAGAAGGGGTTGTTTAATTGTGTTACTTTATGCTTTTCTGATATCCGATAGCAATTTCGCATCGGCGAAAATCAAGATGTCCCTTAAGTTGTGGTTTCTTTGTCATTGCGATATGCAATCTTGCGATCGCTTTATCGCAATGATAAAGATAAATTGTTTTACGTTGGGGTTTTTTGATTGGTTTTATTGAAAAGGCGTTTTAATAATGTTTCCTTTTATTTCTTAGGGCATTTTTGAAATAGAACTTTAAATTGATACCAATTTAAAACAAAAATTAAAAAAGGGACCCATTTCACATTATAGTTTTGGAATAGTAATGATATGAAATGGGGGGTTGTTGTATGGCACAACAGGACCATATAGAATTGTTGCATATCAGGGTCAAAATGCTTTTCTCCTCAAAGAAATGAATGGGGAAGATTGTCCAGGAGGGTCCGTCAATGGTCGGCTGCTGAAATGGTATTATCTTTGAGAAATTTTCTGCTGTCATAATTTGTCACTGTACATACTATTTTGTTTCCTTCATTGCAAAGTGTGTACTGTCTTCATTCATTTAGTTTGGGGCCCGAAGTGAAGGTTATAAAATTGAAGGTATGATTTCAGTTTTTGGTTATTTAGTGTGGGTTGTTTGAGTCAGTTTGAGTTAGTTTTCAGTCTTGTAATTGAGTCAATTTTGAGTCAAGATATTGGTTTTAGTTTGCTAAAGTTATTGACTCCATTTATCCCAATGGAAGAGGCATTGTCTACTTTCCAAAGATCTGTAGTTCTTGGCACCTCCCAAGAGCTACCATCCCCATTGGAGCCAACGTTAGTGTCAATATTGTCATCCCTCCATCATTGATCAAATTCTCTTTTTGCATGCATTTTAGGTGTCCCATCCGATCAGTTGCATTCCATTAGCTCATGGATCAACTGATGGTAGTGGTTCATTATTAAATTTCCCTCATGGTCTTTACTTGCTGGCCTATTTTCACAAGTTTAGGTCATTTATAGTCATTTTTTGTCATTAGATTTGCAAATGCCATTTTTAGGGTTTTAGGTCTCGTTAGGTCTAAGGTTTACCACCATAGTCATGGAAAACTCAATAAAAGATTAGCAGGCACATGAGGAGGTCTAATAAGTTCACAAAATCAAAATTTCACTGATGATATACTCAATAAGTGATTTTTTCCTCAAAACCCTGTTTTGAGGTAAAACAAGGTTTTATTTTCTATGTATAAAACATTTATGTAATTTCAATTTTTTCTATATGTAATAAGTTCAGAGCTACTTCCCTAGCTCACCTTGCCAACTCCAGCCAATGCAAGCAAAAACACAGGCATCAATGCCTTAGTTTACCAAATGACTAAGAAAAGTCAATTGCAATGGAAAAATAGAATTCAAAAACAAAAGTGACTTTGACATTAGAAAAGTGGGTTTGAGATGAGTAAAAAATTAAAGTCATTCATATTTAAAGTGAAAGAGGTCCTCTTTATCATTTCATTGTGCAAATTTACTCTTGGAGAGAAAAAATCATGATTTGGGAGCCAAGGAGACAAAAACCCTATTTTTCAAGGCAAATTGGCCTGGTGTTGCACATCAGAGGCAGTGTGTTGTGCATCAGGCAGGCGTTGTGCATCAGAGGTAGAACTACAGTGTAATTTTGAACTGGCGCTGCGCATCAGGAAGGCGTTGCGTATTAGGCCCAGTGGATTGTGCATTAGTCTAGATTCATCTAAATCATTCCAAATCATGCCATAACCCTAAAATTTGCTATATTTTCCTTCTACAAGTAAGTAATCATCCTCCTAAGGTTGAATTTGAGGTTGCATTGGTGTTTTTCATAAATCTTGCATGTGGAAAATGAAACCCTAGTTTCTCTTCATTATTTGTCATTCTATTGTGCAATTTTAATCCCATCTTCACAAAAACATAATAAAACCCCTTTTCACTCTTTTATTACCCTAATACACTCCATTTATTCCATTTTCCCATATCCCACTCCCCTAAAGCAACTATTTCCCTCATCAAACCCTAAATCCCTCACTAAACCCTAATTTCCCAAAACTAATCCCCTCATTCCCCAATTTCATTTCGCAAGAGTAAAATCTCTTCCTACTCATCACCATTGTCCTCTTTCATCACCATTTTTCACCATACTTTCATCTCATCATTTTCCTAAGACAAGCACTATGGCAAGAAACAGTGACTCAAGCTATGAGGAAGAAACACAAAGTGACAGTTCAGGAGACATAAATGTACAGCCTAGGAGACCTCATAAGGTTGGGAAGATAATTAGAGAGGAGCCTATTAGCATTGCTGAACTTCTTGCTTGCCCTCTTGCCACCACTTGTTTCAGATACCAATCTTGCTTTGAATTTTGTGAGCTAGTTGAGATGGTTAAGTATCATCATGAATTGGCTAGGTAATTTGTAATCAACATGGAGGACAATATGGTACAACTTGCTGGCATCAATTTCACTCTTTCACCAGCCATTATTGTAGAAGAAACTAGGATGCCAGATGTGGGGGAAAGATGGAACCAGAAACAAAATATCAGCAAACAGAACTATGAACCCTACATTAATGCCAAATATCATAGTCAATTGGGCGGGGTGTTTGCTCTTAAGTTTTTGGAGGACCGGTATGTGCCATTAATGAAACTCATCATTAAATACTTCACATGTGAGGTAAGGTTCTCCAGACTTTATGCCTATCATATCAGATTGCTTATGCATTTTACTAGGGTTAGAATGATGAGTATACCATACTTCATTTGAAAAAACATAGAGAAGATGACTATGCTTGCAAAGAGGAAACCATACCCATAGCAGCTTTATAGCATTTATCACTTTGATGTCATTAAGATTGTTGTTGTGCATCAGCTCACTCAGTTGGGAGTGCCATGGGAAACCTTCATTGCCCATGATATTTTCAAGGGGCCTCAAATGTTTGCAGAACCTCAAGAGGAAGGTGAACCTTCCAGGAAACAAAGAGAACATGAGAACAAAACTAAAGAGTCTCACATTCCTGTGTTTATAACTTATGAAAAGGGGACAAGAAGACTTTTTGCAGCTACCAAATGAGTATTATCTCCACTAGGGGTGGAAGGGGTCTCGTTCTCTTCACTGGACAACAGGCAAATGTTATCTTCACCTGGGGTGAAAGGGGCTTTACCTTCTTCTTCAATAGAGAAGGTATAGGATAGAGGAAAGAAACCATTGCATGATTAAGGCCCTTCTAAAGGCCAAGACAGGGATTTTATTTTGATTGAGGAAGAGGACACTGATTTGGGCTTCCAAAGCTCAAGACTCAAGGATGAGATCATCAAAGAGAAAGAAGCTAAGATCCAAGCCTTATCACTTGACCTTGAGAGGGCTAAATGGATCATTAATTACCTTGAGCAAAAAAATAAGAAATTGGAGGATAAACAAACAATCATGGAGCTGCAAACCATAAGGGAAAATTGATAAATGCCAAAAAAAAGGAAGATCAAGCTAACTTCACTAGAGCAAGAAATAGAGGCTGACTAAGAATCATGGTTGGAAAGAGTGAATGTTCACCTTGAGAAGCTTCTTGATAAGGCTAATAAGGAGAATAACATGTTGCGCCACATGACCTATCACTATTTGGCTCGGAACAAATTTTGCAAGACAAGAATAAGAACCCTAAAAGCTGAGCTAGGGAGAGCCTTAAAGGCCAAAAAGGAGCAAGATAAACTTAGAATCTTGGTTGAAGCTTCCTTGGCTCAGAAAATAAATTGATAAGATTTCCTCTTGCAAATTTTGAAGCATTTTGGAGAATTTTTTGGGATTTCCTAATTTTTAATTGCAAAACACGGAAATTTTACTCTAATGCACAACGCCACTGGCGTTGCGCATTCAGCTGGTAGGGAATTTTTAGGAATGACTTACATTTTTAGATTCCTCGTGAAAATTTATGAAAACCCAGAAAAGTTCATGAATGTTGGAGGAGATATCAGTCACCTAAAGGGAAAAAAACACCTCAAAATTCTCTCTCTGCCACGTTTTGGACCCACAGGAAGCAATCTTAGGAGAACTGACTTTTGAAGGGGAAAATGGACATCAAATTCAAAAATTCCACTTGTTCTAGAAAGTAGACAAATAAATATTTTCAACAAGCCATCTTGAAGAAAATTTGGTGAAGGGGAAGGCCTTCAAAATCAACTTGGAAAAGGAAATTCACTTCAAGTAGATGGCGTTGTGCATCAGGCAAAATTTTGCCAATTTTGCTCAAAAACTGAAAATTTCGCCTAGTTTTCTACCAGTTTGACTTTTTCTCTCTTATGGTCAAATTCATGATGTAATATGATGTAAATTTATGTACTTTGATGTAAAAATTATGAAAATTGACTTAAGGAGGTAGATACATCAGTTTTAGGTGGTTTTGAACTAAATGAATCAGTTTCCATAGTTTTAGAGCCAAGTTGTTCCACTGCCTGTTTTTCAATTCCTAGTTTAGATCTTGTTGAAATAGCTCCTTGACTCATGGATTCGACCCCTAATGGCTAGCATAGGTGGTTTGATTCCTATATCTTGTACTTTCTTAGTCATTTGTTAACGTTGGACTCTTGTGGATGCATTGAGCTATTTTGTACATCACTTCTGCAGTTTGGCAAGGAAATAAACTAGGGTTTTGCAGCATTTTGTGGGATTCTTGTGGTATTGTGAATTAGCATTGTTTCCTTCTCTGTAATTCAATTGCTCTTATGTTTATGTGTGCCACCATCTCTCTCTTTTTTCATAACTAAATGAATCAAGTTTAAAGGTGGAATTCATTGGTGTTTCAATGCTCTACCTTGGGTTTATTTAGTTTTACATGTTTTCTACTATTTGAAGAGGACTCATGACACTTGCATGCCCTCTTCAGCTCCTCAATAGTCTTTAGACTCACCATTACACTCATTTCAAAGTGCTAAAACACTTACCTACCTTGCCCCACAGAAACCTCTGCAAATCTGTGTTCATTTCCCAGACCCAAAGCTGCCTTCCCCATCTGATCCAACAACCAACCATTAAATTCAATCAAATTCCTCTAAGAAAATGTGTCTAGCCTAAAATTGGTTTTTAATCAGTCATCTCAGGCCTTATTTGCCATAGTTTCATTGATATTGACAAGGAGAGAGCCCTCTCCCGACTTTGTAAGGCTAGCTACCAAGTTAAGCATGATTTGATGTTACCCTAGACCTGCCTTCCTTCAGCCTGAGGTAGATTTAGGCCCTAACACGACCCGAACTGAATCAAATCGATCATCACCAAATTCAGTATCAATCCCAACAATACAATATTGTTGACGATACACTATATCATCGTGGTGCCGATTCTATTTTTCGACACTATTTAACTCATGAAGAAGACAAAAGGGAATTAAAATATTGCCATTCTAGAGATTTTGGTAGTCATATGTTAAGGTTTTCCACTCTCAAAAGATCTGATGCACAAGGTATTTCTGGCCTTCTATGTGTTATAGATCTGATCCAAAAATATAAGATAATGCAAATATACCCAGAAATAATAAGATAGAAATAGCTAGAAATGCTTCACTTTATTAATATCAAACCCTTAAGGTAGGGAAAAACCTTACATTCACTCCTTAAGGAAGGAGAACACTCCACAAGCCATATGCCTATTCATACAATAATTCCTTGACATCTCCCAATGGGAAGTCTCTAGCCTCTATATAGGCTTCATACATACAATACCATGGGTCATTACCATGGTTCCCTCAATAGCATCTATCTAATTCCATGGGTCCATTAAATTATTACTAACTACTTGTGGTCCCTTACATGATACGAGTTAACCACCTTATTTATTACTATGGCCCATCCCATTATTACTTTATTCCCTTGGGTACCTCCCTTTGCACCCCATATTATCCCCCCTAGCTATACTACACTATGTTTAAAGCTTGTATAACTACGATCCACAAATTCCATAATTATCAAATTTATGATCGAAAAATTCATGCACATCCAACTCCTCTTCACCCAATCATTGTTGTCAGTCCTTTCACTAAATGGGGCATTGACTCTCTTACATGTAACCCTCACTCAGTCGGGGGCCATGCATACATTATCCTTGTGATAGACTATTTTACAAAATGGGTCAAGGCAATGTCTACATATAAGGATGACAGTGAAATAGCATCCATTTTCATGTTCAATCATGTAATTGCGCAATTCAGAATACCACAAGATATCATCGTGGACCATGGTAGCCATTTTTAAAACTGTATGATGACCGATCTTACCACCAAGCTAGGCCTGCATCATGACAGTTCTACCCCATATTACTTGCATGAAAATGGCCAAGTGGGAGTCATTCACAAAGTTTTAACGACCATGATTAAATGGATAATTGGGACTCGTAAACGAGAATGGAATCTAATGTTACATCCAGCCTTCTGGGTATACCACACTACAACAAAAAATTCAATTGTTTTCACTCCTTTCCAACTTGTCTATGACATGGAAGAAGTTCTACCAATTGAATATGAGATACCAAATTTGAAACTGACAATTGAATTATTACCAACTACTTCTGTTGAAGAGGAACACTTTTTGTACTTAGCACATCTCAGCGAGACTCATAGTGATGTTGCATTAGCTAGTGATGCCCAAAAGAAACAAGTTAAAGCATAATATGATTAGAATGTTAAACCTTGTTCGTATGTAGAGGGTGATTAAATCTTCGTCTATAATCAAGAGCACAATAAGTTAGGTGCTGGTAAATTCGAGCCAATGTGGCATGGCCCTTATATTGTAAAACATGCACAGGAAAAAGGGGCCTATGAACTGGTGGATTATGACGAAATTCCTTTGGGAAAGCCCATAAATGGTCTCTACCTAAAGAGATATTATGCTTAAAATTTTTCAGTGATACATTTGTATATTACTATAACATAGTTTATGTGTGACATTATTTAGCAATTTTTTCTATCTTTCACTACTTCTCTTGCTTATCTTGTGTTACACTTGATTTGCAAATGTTGACTTTCCCTCACACTTACATTGTCTTCGTTGATGGTGCTAGTCGTAGTACTTAGAATTTGTCTTCCACACCATGGGTCATCTATTCGACCACAAATGAGTTATTCGTGGGATATGCCTTAGTAAAACAACAAACAATAATGAGAAAATGAACACATTGATTGAGCTATTATCTTATGTCATTACATTTTGCATTTGCCGATTGATCATTAGGTGAGATTCAGAACTCGTGGTTTACATTTGAATGGTTTTTATCTAGTTAGAAGTGCTTCCATGTTAAGGATGCAGTCCTCAAACTAGTCACTAAGCATGATGATGATCATGGTAGCATATAATAGAACATGTTACTCGTCGTATCAAATGACTAATATGATCGGGAACTCCTACAGTATGCCTCTGGTAGTGAAGAAGAAAATCATCTATAGAGGCATCTGGAATCTCCAGAGTCAACCTCCCAAGGTTGCGATCTATCTTGGTCAATGTCTCTACCACTTCCAGGTTCTGTACTATATGAGCAACTGATTTCTCACTACACTGATCATACCTATGTAATCTGGTTGGTCTCACTGGTGCCACATATGCATGATCATTTCGAATAATTAGTTGGACTTTAAAAATAACAAAAAAAGATGAAGTATTAAAATCAACCAAAATGTGAAGTTTATTACACAGGAAAATGACCTCCTCATCATCTCAAAGGAGAAGAGCAAGATGTCTCAAGGATTGACCAAGTTCACATGCCCATTTATCAAGCTAGTGCTATCTAGGAACTAGCAACTTGCTTTATAAAGCTTCCTAGCAAGGCATAGGGTGTGTTAGTGCCTAGGGTAGCTCTGTTTGTTACCTTGGTAAGGGTGTTAGTCAAACTAAATGAGTTTCTATAGGTCAAAATAACAAGTTGATCGAGAAATATCCCGAGATTCTCTCCTATGTCAGTTCACAAAAGCAAGGAAACATCAAAACTCGACTTGTTTGGAGGAATTACTAATTCCTAATAGAGTCTACAAATGGGAAAGAGCACAAAAGCATGGAAACATCTCTTCTTTTTCCCAAAGGAACTCATGAGGGATTTGGAAAGGCTTATCCTCTCATGCTATATATGTGAGGCTAGGGCCATTGTGAAAAAGGTCGAAACATTTGAAAGGATTGCGTAGTTGACTGTCGAGGCTAGTCTTTGACTAAGGCATTGCAAGAGGTTAGGAAGGGAGAGAGAGAGGATGTAGAGGAGTAAGGGAAGGCTGATACAACTAATGGTTGTAATCACCCTTTTCTACATTAATGTAGATCTGCAATTGTGTTTTCAACTCTGAAACATTGGTAGTGTAATTTTTTTACATATTTATGCAATTTCGTTATTATGAATGGCTTAGATACATGTAATTAGATATCTTTATATGTTAGTGCATTGATTGTCAAAGTTATATGTTGTGATATTATGTCTTTTCTTATCTATGTGCAAGTTTTTCTCTAGAGCTAGCTGAGGGGTCTTCCACCTTGCTACTTTGCACTCTCCAACAACACCAAACCAAGACTTGAGGTAATAAGTCCTTCTTCCTGCTTTGATTCTCATTTGTTTAACATATATATGCATGAATCTTTGTGACAATTGCAACTAATCTGACAGTCTGCCAAGGATCCTGGGAAGATCCTTGAGGGTTTCTACATCACCAGATGCCTGTGCATTAATCCCTATAGCAGAATTGGTGACTCCACTGGGACTACACTTAGTTTCCGGTTTTCTCCCAGAAAGTTCCCAGATCTCTCTTTCTTCCAGGCCTTCTTGTAGTTCTTGATCCCCTTTCTGACCACTCAGGACTATACAACACCCTTCTCTCATTGCTCATCCCTAGATCTGATCCCCAAAACCTTCTTTTTGAGCCTTTTTCCTCACTAACATTGTTTTCTAGTGTAAACAGTGCTTTATAAAGCACTATGGCTTCACACAGAGTGCATTAGAGGAGCTAGTAACTCTCTGTACCCTCTGTTACAGAGCATTAGCCAGCTATTTCTTGATAAACAGACTGCTTTGTGACCTTATGGGTTGGGAAATTTTCTTGTAGATTGATCAGGGATCTATAGTTGTGCTTATTTGATTGACCTGTCTCTTGAATTTTTTTTTTTAAGAAAATAACTTGACTTCTTAAAGTTATTTTTTCATAAAAGAAAAAATACAAAGTTTTTACTGTTTTCTACTTAGTTGGTTAGATTTGCATTTTCAAAAGTTGTTAGTGAGCATTGTAGTTTTGTCGGTTGTGCTTGTGTTTTACTGAACTAGATGCATGGTATATATATTGACGTATGAATGACTCTTCCTTTGTAGAAGCAACTTATTCATCGAAAGTGAAATTTACAAGAATTGTTTTTGCATGATTTGAGTTAGAGTCTCACATAGCTTCATACGTCAACACCCACACCAAAGACTTTAACAAAGTACATTTAAAATTTACCTAATAGAATAAATTAGTAACTCTTTCTTGAGTAAGCACACATTAGTTCAGGTTAGGATCTTGGGTTAAGTAGTTCTGAGTTAACTGCCCAAGATCATACACCGAAACTAGTGTCATTAACGAGGGAAATCCTTCTGCATTCATACTATTTGGGACCACTCCAGTAAACGTGGAGCTAAATATGAGACAACATAGAACTCTAAACGAAGGTAGCCTACCTTCACGTATATCTCCTTTGGGTATTCTGTGTATCAAGAATACCTTCGGTGATATTGGATCTGAGTCGGGGACTCATGTATCTTGCCCACACAACGTACTGTCTGTGACTATGTCCCCCCTGGTAGTGTTTGTGATTTGAGGGAACCAAAGTGGCCATACTTTTAGGGATGAACATAAGGTCACTGGGGCAGGATTCCCTGGTACCTAACACAGATGAACCTATTGTGTCTTTGGTTTTTAGGAGGGTGCTCATCTTCACGAGAGTACTTGGCCCCTTAATCTAAGGTTCAGGTGAAGCTTAAGAGTAATCATAACTATACATTTTTCCAACTCTCGCTTTTATCCATTGCGATACTGGGTTTCATCTCCAAAAAATGGTGGTTATTAGACAGGGTCATACCCTCTACTTGTTCATTGATTTCTTTAGTGTAGTTTTTATTTTTTAAGTGCTAGATTGTTATCATCAAGACTTTAATAAATATCACTATAAAATCTATTTATAAAATTTATCGGCCACCATGGCGACATACGGCCCTCGTCATCAATCTAGATGGTTGTTAGGTCTTCCCCCACTCATTGTGGAGGATCCACCGAGCCCCAATGAATTGGATTACCTATCTTTAGGAAATTAGTCTCCAAGATCTAACACTGAATTAGTTTGGACATCCCACGATTCAAGCTTACCAGAAGATTTCTTTACTGAAGGTTTCATTCCTCCATATACAATCCTCCGATCACGAACCCATTGGGACTACTCTTGATTCCGGTTGCATTTGTACCTCCTATGTCTTTTGTTGGACCTACACCTCCCATCCCATCGACGACTAATGGGTCATGGGCTTTTGTGGACACTTTTGGTCCACCAACACCTCCCCAGTCAACAATAAGTACCACACCTCTGATGGCAAACCCTTCTATCCCACCTATCCAAGGTTCAAACCCTATCATGATACCCAATGCGAGCGGAACCCAATAGATAGAGGTTTCTGCCCCTTTTGTGTTAGCTCCTAGACCTTCGACAAGTGCTACATATAGCGCTCCTTATAACGTTGCATATAGCACAGTTAGCATGGGTCCCTTCAACAACCCATTTGGTTCGAATCCATTATTTAGTTCCAACCCCTAGGTTCAAATTCCAGGGGGAACTTTTCCCAATATGCACATTTCGGCCGGGAATGTTACAGTTCCCCCTCCGTTTACAGGATAATAGGGATAGCCATTAATTCACATGAATCCTCCTTATGTCATTCAAGGACCTATAGTCAATTACGTGGTGAGTGGGATCCCTCAACAAGGTCTCGCTCAATCCATATGGGCACCCCACTCTCAACCTCAAATGAGTAAAGGGGGCATTCATTATCCTGGGGGCACTTACATCCCCCAGTCTAACAATCCTATGGACAACCACAATACATGACTATACCCCAAGGAAATTACTATTCCACACATCTTGTGTATAATATTGGGAACAACACGATTGGACCACAAGAATCCTCAAGTCATGTGTCATCGTCTTGGTTTGATTCGGGGGCATCAAACACCTTGCCTTTTTTTGCAATGCTTGATATCCCAAACTTGTACAAATTCACCAATGACCCCATCTATCACAACATACTTTGGCCTCCAATCCCGCATAAAATTCCCACAAACATCCCAAAGTTCAAAGGGAAACAAGGGGAGGATCTGGGTACACACATCACTACCTATCATTTATGGTGCATTTCTAACTCCATGGTGGATGATAGTATTTGGCTATAGCTCTTTCCCCGCACCTTATTGGCAATGTAGCCAAGTGGTACATTGAGTTACCACGCAAGTCAGTCAATACCTTTGGCTCTTTAGCGATGGAATTCTTAAATCACTTTCAACTACCCATCTGCTATGAAACTATGAAGAAACGCCTTACTTCTTTATGCCAAGACATTTCCATCCACATCTCTGATCACATTCATGAATGGATACGTAGGCAGAGGCTAGTCAAAGCTCCCCTCCTAGACTATCTATTAGCAGATTGGTTCTGCAAATCACTTCTCCCTCAGATCACTAAAGATGTCGCCTTAGGTGGTGCAGTCACGGAAGACCAATCTATTCGTCGTGCCCAACACTTAGATTTGATATATTCACAGTCTGGTACATTATATGATGTCATTCCCAATTCCCTTTGAAACTCCAATGCTCCTAGTACTCAGCAAGCTAGTGCACATGCCGATGGTATTTTCGGCGCTACCTCCAAGGTTGCTGTAAAAAAACTTAGCAGTCACATTGCCGACTTGTCAGTTGACCCCTCTACCAAATCGACTGCCCTTCCTACCACTGCAATAAACTTTGTGCAATCTACATAAAAACCTGGCGGTAAGAACAAGAAGAACAAGAAAAAAATCACTCCTACTAAAGAGCAGTCAACCAAGTAGTACAACACAAAGAAGAAAGTTGTTGTGCCTCTTGATGTTGGAAAGGAAAAACCTGCCAAATTCCCTTGCAAAATCTGTGCGAAATACCATATGAAACATCATCGTCCACGTCTCCATGAATGCACAGATTTCCTTGCTAAAAAGCACACTGGTCAAACCCCTGTGGTCCGAAACAACCCTTTCCCTACTTAGTAGCAGTAGCACCTTATTTCAAACCAACCCCAACCCCCGCAAGGGGGTAACGATGGTTTGCATCCTCATTCAACTGGTGAAGGACCATCTACTATATACACCTTTGAAATGACAGATCTTCAAACAAGAGCCAAAACTTATGGTAATCTTGTTACACAACATTTTGTCACTGTCCTTGTACTCCCCATTGCATGATCCTGGAGGACCTCTACAGTGAACCCTACATTCCTTACCTTCATGAAGAAACTCCCATTGTGTCCCTCTTCATGAGTAGAACAATTCCCTTTTGCATCATTTCCCAAAAATCTTCTATTTTTCCCAGTTTACAAGACTGACGCTAATGACCTGTGTCCTCCTCACGCTGATATGTAGGGATTACAACTATCCCTATTGCCGAACAGAGTGACTGAGCCCTTTTCCAGTCACACTGGTCCTCTTTTGGAAAGTTTTTTAAATAATTAGCTGAAGCTTCCAGCTCTAGAAGCTTTGTAATAGAAGTTTGGTAAATGGTTAGGCCAGATGGAGTCTAGGAGGCTAGTTTGGGCTCCTTTCCCCTATTAGGATGGAACTACCTCAAGAGATAAGACCTTCTCCCATGATAAGAGGAACCATATCCCTTCCATCCATGCTATATAAACCTCCCTTTTTCCCAAGCACAAGATAGTTCTAATTAGGTTCTGGTTGAAGTTTTGATTTTGGAGTAACAAAAAAGTTATTCATAGTTGTAGCTCTCTTGTTGTGTTTGAGGGAGAAGTGTGAATTTGGTTTAGTGTGAAGAATAAAGGGAAGAGCCTTAAAACTACCATTGTTGAGGCCATCATGGAATGCTAATGGAAGTGTGCAGGAACCCAAATTTGTCAGAGGAGAACAACAACATCAAGACAACGGTTGTAATCTCTTCTTGATTTAATATATATGCAACTATCGATTGATTTCCTACACAATATGTCATTTCACATGTTTATGGCATAATGTTTCTTGACTTGTTAAGTAGGTTGAATATAATTTGTCTATTATCATGGTTGTTGTTTGTTGTTGTTTACTTGTTTCAGGTGCTTGAAGAAGGCAACGAGAGATAGCATAGATCACATTGCTTATCTTGTTTTTGGTAGATTCATTGCTTCACTAGTTTGAAGGAGATTCTATTTTTGTGTTTTTCGTTTGCTTGAGAATCTATTGTCTCAAAATTTTTTTCATTGAAGTGTTTTATGAGAAATTCACTTTTTCATTTCATGAAAAGTACATAACTCTAGTTGTTGTATCGATATGTTATGTTAGTTAGTACCATCGAAGACTAAGAGTTGCATTTGCAATTGAAAAGGAAAAATAATTCTCTTTACTTTTGAAAATATTTATTGAAGTGCACTTACTAGAAAAAAATAGGAATTGGAATGAGTTTTTCATTAGTTTATTTTTTCAAAAAGTGTAGTGAAAAATCATTTTTGCTTTCAGTTTCTTGGTTGTTTGCATTTTAATTGTTTTTTCTACCCCCTCTAGTGTAGACAATTCATGGAATTGAAAGGGTCTTGTCTCATTTAGCTGAATTTAGGAATTTTCAAGTCACATTGCTAAGGCCTAAAAACTAAGACATAATCCAAGATAAACTATAAAATGAACTCAATTAACCTAAGGCACATTTGAAACCTAACGATCACATCTAGAAGGTCTAGGATAGAGATGTGTTGCAGCGTCTTTACACCTAGAAATTGTTGTTAGCTTCGGCACTAGATAGTGCTATTATGAACTTGTGCTCCCCGTACCATTAAGTATATAAAGGGAGACCCCACTAGGCTGCAATCCTTTATCCATAGGAAGCCAATTCTGCTAACTTGTAAACATGATAAATTGAACACAACATTCAGTGAGATTTCATTCTCGTACTTCTCGGTTCGCTAGGAGTTATTCTGGAATTCATGGTTTCCTGGTAATCCTTTTTACCTAGATCATCTTAAGTAGTCATTTGATATTTTTGACTCATTAAACTTAAAATATAATTCGAGCATTTGTACTTTCGAGTGTGGTCATCTTTGCTTCCTTCTCGCCTCTTAAAACATGAAAGAGCACTAGTTCATTTATGCATCTTAAAAAAAAATGTTGCCCATGATCTTATAACATCCTATTAGTCTTTTCTAGACCAAATCATGACTATTCCTTAAATTACATTTTAAAGCCTTGAAATTTATCTCTCTTTTCCTCTTAACTGAGACGAGGTCATCGTGGCTGAACCATTTGGTTCACCTAGTTCCTCTTCCTCGCCTCTGTCTGAAATATTGTTTGAGGAGAATTTTCTTAAATTACCAGTCACTCGAGGACAAAGGTGTTGAACTTAGAATCATTCTGAGCATTCAACCTTTATCATCTCATCCTCCACCTACTTCAGATACTGGGTCACCTTCTGATATTGGCTCGAAATCTCCAGACAATCCCGTCTAGACTCCTGAGAGTTTGCTGACTACTGAAGGTCAACTTCGAGTGGTTATATATCCTCTGAATCCTTTGTTAAAACCTATTGTGATTTCACCACAGCATTCATACAGTCCATATGATTAGCTGGGTGTTCCTTTGGAATTATCCCCTCGTACATCTACGATCATTCATCATTGCTTGTTTCCACCTATGGAACCTTAAGGTGAAGCTCCAGTTACCTCTCTAGATCAATCGAAAGCTTCTACTCCACATGTTGTCGAAGAGGAAGAGCATCAATTTCCTCCTAAAGTTTTCCCCTACATGGGGAGAATCCCCATTAGTGTGTATTAGGATTTTCCACCTAATTATGTGACTTTAGCACAATTGATCTCAATTACACCTAGTGCTTCATCACTTTATCACAACCTTGTTTGGGCGTCTGGCACTATACCTACCACAGGTTCGTTCACTTAGAACCCGACCTCCTAACAACTAGTAATTTCTACAGTTACTTTAGTCCCGGTCCAACCCACTGTTTTGAACCCTCTTGTCTCATCCGTCCAGTTCAATCAACAGTTTCCAGTCATGTTTTTGTCAGTTCTTCGGTCCCTCCAGTCAGCATATGGGTTGTGCCACCACCTAGGGGGTAGAATCTAAATGTTTCTATGGCATCAAGTACAACTAATGTGAGTAGCTCACAGGCTCACATGGTTGGGATGAACCAACCTTCTTTTGTTGTTATCCAAAACCCTGCTAGTCCTGCTAGATTGAGCAATTTCTAGTACCAGCAGGTCCAAAATCTCATTGGTCCATCTGGGTCAAGCAATTTCCAGTATCAGCAGCCCTATGAGGCTCAGGTTTGATACCGAGCTCCTTATGTTCCATATGTTTCCCAAGGAATGGTCAATCCGGCTTACATCCTTTAGCCTGGACAGCATGTTCAGCCTGGTTCGTCCACTTTTCCCAGTGGTTATGGCTAGATACAGTTCAGAAATTTTCAAGGTCTTAATTCAGGAATTGTTCAAGTAGCCTTGCTGCAAGGGTAGCCTTTGCAACAACAAAGGCAACCTTTGTTGCAGAAAGTGCCATCCACACAGCAGTAGGGGCAGATGATGCTATAACAAGGACAACTATAACAATCATAGGGTAAACCCTTGTAACATTTGTAGCAAACCATGCAGCCACAGATACAGTATGCTCAACAAACCTCCCATCCTATGTCTTTGCAAGGCCAACCTCTGCAGCCACAGGGACAACCTTTGTAACTGCAAGGTCAACCCTTGTAGCAGCAAAGCCAACCTGGGCAATAGCAACCCTTATATACATATCAACAGGGTCAGTGGTTGCAAGGAGAAGGTCAAAGTAAAGTCTTGTAGCCGCAGGCTAAAAATTCTAATGTCCATGGGCAACAAGTTCAGAATCCTTTTGTCCAAGGGCAGCAGGTCCGAAATCCCTATGTCTAAGGGTAGCAAGTGCAAAATCCTTATGTGTAAGGGAAACAAGGCCAAAATCCTCTTCTTCAGGGACAACAGGTTCAAAACTAATACATCCAAGAAAAACAGGTGCAATATCCATCTTTCCAAGGCCAACAGGCTCAACAATTGTTTAACCCATGTGTTGCTTAAGAGCAACCTATGGCTGGATAGTTTCAAGGCTTCCAAGGTCAAAATCCTCCCTATGGGAAAGGTAACCTACAGTGGGGGTAAAATCAAATTCCATATGGACAAAACCCTCCACTATGGGGATAAAATCCTTACCAGTAGGGATGGGCTCCTCCGGTTGGACCTGCTTATCGACCTCCAATGCCTTTCAATACTCAAATGTTTTTCTTGGCTACACTAGAGTTTCTAGATGTATCTCGACTCACGAATGATCCAATTCTTCATTAGCCATACTGGACTCCGGTCCTATCCAAGATCCTGAGCGATTGCCCGAAGTTTGATGGGAAAGCAAAGGAAGATCCTCAAGCCCATGTGATGACATACCACCTCTAGTGTTCCTTGAATTCCTACATTGATGATTCTATTCATCTCCGTCTTTTCCAATGAACCCTTACAGGTGTTGTAACTAAGTGGTACATCGAGCTCCATCAAAGTACTTATAATGACTTCAACTCTTTAGCCATGAAACTGGCACCAATTTTCTTACATTGCTCAAGAAAGATACTACGACACACATCTCTGATCACATCCATGAATGGAGACATTGATGTTGCCTGATCAAATTCTATATTGTTTATCAATTGCTAACTGAATGGTTTACCAAATCATTCATTGCTCCAATTTCTCGCAATATAAATATGGGTGGATGAATTACCCAAGAACAAACCATTGTTCGTGCCCAGTACTTGGACCTCATTTATTCTCAGTCTGGAACTTTGTATCCATTGTTACTCGATGCTCTGAGGCCATCATCCGATCCAACAAGATCGAAGCCACATGCTACACCTCCTGTTGATGGAGTAATTGGTTAAGTGTCCCAGACCCTTGCGAAATATTCTTCCAAACAGAAGTTGGTCTCAAACATTGCTTCCAATAGTCCCTCCCAAAATTCACCTGGCCCTGGTAAAACCTCAGAGGTCCACGTTGTTCATTCTACCATAGCAAACAAATCCTCAAAAGGTAAGAAGAAAGGAAAATGTAAGGGTAAATACGATGCCCCAAAATAGGTTCCTCCTAATTCGTCTTTTGGTGACTCTACACAACATAAGCCTAAGTATTCATGCCTCATTTGTGAGGAGGATCACTATACTAAGGATTGTCCTCGATGGTCTGAAGTTAGACGTTTTCTCAAAAGGACCCCAGCTATCTTGAAAGAGCTGTTTCCGTCTCAGTAGACTCAAATGGTATACTAGCCTTAATTGTCTACTTCCTCAGGATCACAAGTGTTCATGATGAGTATGCCTATTAATATGGCTACTAGATCAAAATATATCAAACTCATACCCCAACAATAGGGAAAGAGAAAGAAGTTACCCCTTCTTCTTTTTCCCTGTCTAGTTTTGGCCCTCTTCATATCGAGCGCCCTAACCTTGATTCTGCCATTCGACCACCTTCTTGAGGTGTGTTAAGGAAGTCCTCGTATAATCCCAATGCTCGAGTCGTTCATCACTATAATATTATTGAGGATTTGGGTCAGGCACCATCAAGTATGTCTGCTCTCAAGGTAATCCAAATTTGTCCATCTCAGCAGAAATTTTTACTATCGGCTATTGGAGGTATTGATCCTACTGATACTAATTTGATATGTTTTGATCTAGAGAACCATGTTTCGTGACTACCTCATCAGATTTCCTTTCTCATTCAGGTAATCATCAGTGAGAAAACCATTCATAGGATCATCATCGATGAAGGTGCTTCTACCTACATCATGTCAGTCGCTTGCTGGAAGGCAATTGGTTCTTCTACTTTGAACCAGTCCCCTAACACTTTGGAAGCTTTTGACTGGCAGGATTTGTGACCATTCAATGTCTTACCCAATAATTTCATTACTTTGAAAGGCAATATAGTACATGTCGAGGTGGAGATTGTTGATGCTAATCTCAATTATAATCTTCTACTTTGATGGAGCTAGACCCATGCCATGCATGTTGTAGCCTCCTTGTTTTGCATGATTCATTTACCCCATCAAGGGATGATCATCACAGTTAACCAACTATCCTTCTTTACCTCTTCCTCCTTAGATGGCAGTGTTCCGTATGTTAAGCACACTGATGCTCCTTATGAGAGTGTCGGGGCAAGACTTTTTAAAGATTCTTTTTTCATGGGAATTTTTCCACTCCCACCTCCTCATGTTGCCTTTGTCAACATGATCTCGTTCAAATCTGATCCTTGGGTCATACCTTCACCATATCGTTTTGACACCTAGGGCGAGGTTATGCCATTTACTCCTGCTGAAATCAATTATATGGAAATTGTTTCGGCCTCAAGTTTCGTATCCTCTGATTTTCCTATTTCAAGGACATCTATCGATATGTATTCTCAATCCCCGTGGCTTGGTGTTTCAAAATATCCTCATCCCTTAGCCAAGAGTTTTCTTGCTAACGAGAGTGCCATGGAAGTAATATCTCTGGAGGAACCACCTTGGAATGATACTCATCATTGTTCCTCATTCTTTCCCACCCTAGCGGTCATGTCTACTTGTCTCGAAGAGTTCTCTTCTTAGTTCCCTTCCATACCACTTCAAGCATAGATCATGATTCATGAAGTATGGTTGGAAGGAAATTTGGGTAACATTACCCAAATGATTCCACTTGATATTTCTGTCAAGCCTGGTGTCATTGAAAATGTCCATATTGAGGTAAATTGTTCTCCAACTAACATCAAGCTCTATACTCATCTGTTCCAAGAATTATGTGATGTGCTTGCGTGGTCAGATGAAGAAATGCTTGGCATTGATCCTACCATCATTGTGCATGAAATAATAACTTATCCTCACGTGAAGCCCGTTCGCCAATGAGCCCACCTAGTGCACCCTAGGAAAGAAACAACTATCATGGGTGAATTTGAGAACCTTCTCAAAGCTGGATTTATTTATCTAATCCCTCTCATAGATTGGGTGTCAAATATTGTACCAGTAGTGAAGAAACAAGGCACGATCCGCATTTGCATCAATTACCATGATCTCAATCGTTCTTTTCCAAAGGATAACTATCCCACTCACTTCATTGATTAGATCATTGATGAATGTGCTGGGAGCAAAATTTTTCCTTTATGGATAGTTTTTCTTGTTATAACCAGATTAACATTATGGCGGTAGATCAAGAAAAGATGGATTTTATTTGTCCATGGGGTACTTTCGCATACAAAAAAAGCTCCCTTTTGGCCTAAAAAGTGTTAGTGATACATTTCAGAGGGAGATGTCCTATGCGTTTCATGACATTCACAACATTGTTCAACCTTACTTGGATGACCTTCCCACTCATTCTCGTAAGCGCCATGATCACCCTCATCATCTTTGATAGATTTTTCTTCACTGCAAACACTACAACATTCAGTTGAATATGCATAAATGTGTTTTCTACGCCAACTTTGGATGACTCCTCAGCTTTATTGTCTCCAAGGAAGGCATTTGCCTTGATCCACTTAAAGTCAAGGCCATTGTTAATTTATCCCCTCCATATTCGTTGCATCAACTGCAGAGCCTGTAGGGAAAATAAAGTTTCCTCCATTGTTTCATACCCAATTATGCTGAGCTAGCTTAAGTATTTACCCAGTTGCTCAAGTAAGGAACACCCTCTGTTTGGGATGAGATTGCCCAAAAGTATTTTGAAGACCTTAAGGTTTTCCTCATAAATTCTCCTTTGCTAAATCCACTGGATTATCATTGCGATTACTTCCTTTATATAGCTGCAACCTCTAGTACCATTGCTATGGTGTTGGTACAAGATGATGACAAAGGAAATGAACATGTTATTTACTACCTCTGTCACAATCTCCTCGACATCGAAATGTTTTATTCTCATGTAAAGAAGTTGGCTTTGGCTGCCATACAGGCTATTCAGCGCTTTCGACACTACATTCTCTTACACACTACCACTATGATTCTGAATGCAACCCCATGACCTACATCCTAACTCATCAGTTGCTAGGGGGAATTATTCTAAATGGATTTCCATCCTTCAAGAATTTGATTTGGTGTTTACTACTGCCAAATCTAAGAAATCATTGGTTTTTTCTAAGTTGATTTGCTCCCTTCCTTCTACATCTCTCCCCACTGCTACAGATGAGCAGCTCCCAGACGAGCTCTTTTCTTGATTAACACCCTTGACCCATGGTACAGCGATATCATCATGTATCTCCAAATGTCCACGTTCCGGTCCACATTGACTAAGGATGATTTCTGAAACATTTGACACCAATCCCAACCCTACCGTATTATTGGAGATACTTTATACTGTGTCGGTGTCGATTCCATTCTTCGCCAATGTCTTACTCTCGAGGAGGCTGAGAGAGTTCTCAATGACTATTGTTCTGGGGCATGTGGTAGTCATGTGTCTGGATATGCTACTGCTCAAAAAATCCTTCGCACTGGTTATTTCTGGCCATCCATATTTAAGGATTGCATCCTTGCCATTCGCAAGTGTCATGAATACCAAATTTACAAGCACAAGATGTGAGCCCCGCCCGCTCACCTACACCCCGTCATTACCGTTGGTCTTTCCGCCAAATGGGGCATTGACTATATGAAATGTAACCCTCATTTGACTAGGGGCATGGTTATATTATTGTTGATGTGGATTATTTCACCAAATGGGCCGAAGTGATACCTACATACTCTACAAACGGTAAAACAATGTCTCAATTTCTATTCAATCACATTATTTGCAGGTTTGGCATACCTCAAGTCATTGTCACCGACCATGGCTCCCCTTTTCAATATTACATGATGGCTGACCTGATCTCTACATTAGGTATATGCCACGATGGCTCAACCCTGTATTACCCTCAGGCCAATGGTCAAGTTGAAGTTGTGAACAAAGTTTTAGTTACAATGCTTCAATGTACTATTTGGATGCATAAGTCAAATTGGCTTCTCATGCTCTTTTCAGATCTATGGGCTTATCAAACCTCGACCAAGGACACAACTAGTTTTACACCATTCTAGCTAGTCTATGGTTTGGAAGCAATGTTATCGATTGAGCGCGAAATTTCTTCACTCAAGCTAGTTGTCGAACTTCTCCCAGAAACCACACCTCAAGAATAATACCTCTTGTATTTAGAATGGCTGGATGAGACTCGTCGTCTTGCTGCTTTGGTCATATAAGCACAAAAGAAGCGAGTCAAGTCCCATTTTTATCAATCAATTTTCCCTCATGAATTTTCTGAGGGTGACTTGGTTTTATTATAGGATGAAGCTAATGATAAGCTGGGGGTAGGAAAATTCGAACCCATGTGGCATGGGCCCTACATTGTTAAATGTGTGTTGCAAAAAGGGGCCTATGAGCTAATTTACTATGAAGGCAATCCTTTAGACAAACCCAAAATGGGATTTATCTCAAAAAGTACCATGCTTAGGTCATCTCACATGGTTACTTGTGTACATTAGTGTGTCATTCATTTTTGTGCAGTGTGGTTTGGTGTGTTTAGTTTTCAAACAACTTTCCTATTTACTATGTTTTTTGCCTGCTTTGAAAATGTCTCTGATTCCTCACAACGATTTTGTTGATGGTGCTTGTTGTAGTACCCGGAACCTATCCTCCGCGAAAAGGGCCATTTATGACCCTCATGGTGAGTTGATTGATCTTCAAGGTATTTGTTTAGGTCATACAACTAATAACATTGCTGAGTACAATGCAGTTATCGAATTGTTGTCAGACTCCATCACTCTTGACATTCGGGAATTGGTTGTCAACCTAGATTCATAGCTTGTCATCCTTCAACTCAACGGGCAATATTCCTTCATAAATCCTCATATATTGAGAATGTGTCTACGTATTCATATACTAGAGAGAAAGTTTGATTACACTACATATCATCATATTCCTAGGCACACAAATACATTAGCTAATTATGTGTTGGATAGACATTTACAAAACATGTGAGAAACTAAAACAAATCATGTGTACCATAGTAAGCAAGAAAATACAAAATATCTATATCTATATATATGTGTGTGTGTGTGTGTGTGTGTGTGTGTGGCGATCATGGCTCGCTTGCCTCATATATCTGTGGCATGCAGGCCTCAAAAATGTAAATATTGCACCTAGGACCTAATCAACATGGTGATCATGGTAACATGTAACTTCTCGTGCTACACAAGAATTGGCGTATCCGATCAGATACCCCCAAAGTATGCCTTTGGTACTGGCATGGGATGGCTCCCACATAGGCATACTCTGGGATCCCTTGAGTCAACCCCTCAAGGTTCCTCATGATCTCCTCCTCATTGTCGCTTCCTTCCTGATAAGCAGCGACATCAAATTGGCGAGCGACATGCCTGGCTATCGAGGACACTCTGGTCAAACATCTGCATTGATAAAACAAAACGTTATAAACACACACACACACACACACACACACACACACACACACACACACACATAACAATTCAAAATAAAAAAATAAAAAAATGATTTTTTACCTTCATCGTCAAAATCCTCTCCATTTGGAAGCGGCATATCCGGATCTCCGTAGAAGTTAGTACCATTGTAAGGTCAATCCTCCGCTATGATCAGATGTGATCATATCCATGAGAAAAAGGAGGGCTTTTAAGACGTATGCTATCCCCCAGTGATTCTAGGCATCAAACAAATCCAACGGACCATCCATGGGTCTTGTGGCATTAGTGGATCCACCTCAGTCGGCTAGTATTGGAACAACGAAACCTGCTCCAGGAAGAAGGTCACTAGCATAGATCTAAAGCAAAATTGCTTCATATTCTCCACCTTAGCTTTTGACAGCTGGCATTTCATTGTTATCTTCATGACTTTCACCCAATTGAATATTGGCGGTGTTGTATAGTCGATAGCATACAAAAACTTTGACTTGTTGGTTTCATGCTCTCCTTGGGACCCATCCACTCTGTTGATGGTCAACAGTAGCACCCTCACTATAAGATCTCACGCAGTTGTAATCTCAATATTGCCACTTTTTGATTTAAGAGATTTTGGGCAGTGTTCGACAAGTAGCATGGATATGCTTGCCCCAATCAGCCTCGACCCATACAGGTTGACTAGTTCCCCTCTCCAGGACAGTCCTGTGATGAAACAAATATCTGAACTCTCCAACAATGACTCCTGGTCACCGAGGATAAAAATTTCTCGATTTATGTCCCAGAGACTAATCAAGTATTGAAGCAGCTCAGGTTGAGCCTTGCATCCCTAGTGTGAGAAAGAACTTGAGGAGCCCACAATTCCTCAAGGCATCTAAGCAGTTTGAATCAGTCATTGCTTGGGTGTCCACATCTACATGCTTACGTCCTTTCCAGTCCACCATTTTCGATGATTTTTTCCTGCAAAAACCGTGTATTCATGTCAATAATAGTTTTTGGCAACTGAAATTTGGATTGAAACGATGGATTTAAGAGAAAATTTGATTTTTTATTTCTTCACGGCACAGGCACACCTGTTTTAAAAACAGTTGCACTAACAATGTGGTTGGTAGTTTTAACAATGCCCAGCTGGCACGATTTCGTGCCTGGAAATCGTGCCGACTGAAGGAGAATTTGTTTTGTCGAATCCTCCTTCAGAAATCCAAAAATTGGATAAAAACATGAGAAAACAATATGGAAATGGAGCTTAAGGGCTTGGCTCTTACTTGCAACTAATGTCTTGGTGAATGGCCTCTCAAATCTCCTATGATATGCTCTGAATAAATTAGGGCACAAGTGGGTAAAAAGTTTTTCATAGAAAGGTAAAATGGTAAATGGTGAAAAATAATTACTTTTCCTTCCTTTTATTCAATTTTTCATGAAATATTAGGTTTTTAAAGTATTTTTGACACATTTTGCCTCAAGAATTGGATAATACCTTTTACCTTTTTGTGTAGCGATAGGTGATGGATGTTTGACGATGGTACTAAGTCACCTTTCACCTCTTTTCTTGACTCATAAAACTCAAATGAAAAGATTGTTGAGTACTTTTCCCTTTTGAATCGTAAAAGAGAATAAAATGGAGGGTCCGATTTTAAGCTCTTTTCTAACCCTTTAAATATGAAAAGATTATTGAGCTCTTGTCATTTTGAATTCATTAACAGATGTGAAACGTCATGCACCCAATATATGTTTACCCGTTTTTTGAGCTGGGGTGCACTATTTACAAAAAAGGTACTCCTTGACTGAGATGGTCAAGCTATTTTCTCGAGTATCATTTTCTACCTTTTTAGGCTCAAGAGACACAAATGTATGAAAAGGGACCATGTGGATTTTTATTTTTTGTGTCTTTTTCAAACTCTATAAATATGAAAAAGATATTGAGTTTCACCTTTATCAGACTCGTTAAAATATTAAATGACATCAGATTCATCACCATGACAAACATGAACTTCTGCTTCCTAGGGATCGTTAAAATTACTAGGTCAGATTCATTTGAAGGATGGACTTACAATGCAAGCATATGCTATCCATTCCAAGCTTGCGATAAAAAATAATTGGGGTACCTGCAAGAAATGGTGGGGGAAAATTTGGAAATTCAATCAGTTGTGTTGGCAGCTCACTCTTGAACATGACACTTTTTGCTTCATGTCTGGTTGGGATATCCTCACTTCATCTTTGACCTTCCTAGGATGGGCCATTTATTTTTTTCCTTTTGATCTCTGCCACATCATCATGACCACCAATCCTCTGGATCCAAAAGCTGCCAAACTCCAAGTCATGTCACCGATATGTTCAAGAGTTGTCCTTCTGTAGTTACACTTACCCCTGATTCTCTATATCATCCAAAATCATTTTGCATCCCTTTGTCTCGTGTTTATGATGTGGATACATCATGGCCCTCCTTTGACATGGTGAATTCTTGTTGACTTCAGCTCATTATCTAGGAAGTTGACTGAGAGACTCCCTTCTAGTACCTTAGAGCTTGCATGACCTATTGGCAAGTTCTTCACACTCGACGACAAGTTCACATCATTGGCTTTCGATCAGGTGATTTCACGGGTGTTCAAATTTAGTTCCTTTATTCACATTCCATGAATTATGTTGATAGTATCTTAAGGACCATTGTCATTATTGGTGGTTTCTCTTGTGCTTGTTAATAGTTCACATCATCGGCTGGTAATCAAATTTTTTTTAGCATGTTTGACGTCAACACATCTATTCACATGTTAGAATTTTTACTTTTATTAGGTCGTGTTGGAGTCCAAGACCCTGGGCTTAGATTACAAAAGTCCAGGTTGCAAGGCAGTGTGACATGATTGTAATGATATGCATGTGTCTCTCAGATGGGTGGATGCGACCATACCATGAGTTATCATATGTGATCCTTCTCATTATTGGATGGTTGTGACCATACCTTGGTTTAGATATGATCCTCTTTATCAGATGGCTACGCTTATGCCTGGATCCATTTACATGATCATTCTCTAGATGGCTACATACATGCTATGATTCATGTATCATTTGACAGATTTTTTAGTTATGTATATGTATTTCTACTTTCTTGTAGGTTTTCCGATAGAAGCCTCTAGTTCCCTACACTGATTCATAAAAGCAATTCACCCCTCACTCTAGTTTAGCCTTCATGCTTTAGGGGGCATATGTTACACACCATTTTTCCACTATCCTTGTACTCCCAATTCCATGATCTTGGAGGACCTATACAGTGAACCGTACATGCCTTTCCTTCATGAAGAAACTCCCATTGTGTCCTTCTTCATGAGAAGAACAATTACCTTTTGCATCATTTCCCAAAAATCTTTTGTTTTTCCCAGTTTACAAGACTGGCGCTAATGACCCAAGTCCTCCTTGCGCTGATATGCAGGGACTACAACTATCCCTAGTGATGACTAGACTGACTAAAACTTTTTCTAGTCATGTCAATCCTCTTTTGGAAGGTTTTTTAAATAAGGAGCCGAAGCTTCCAGCTCTAGAAGCTTCATAAAAAAATTCAGGTAAATGGTTAGGCCAAATGGAGTCGAGGAGGTCAGTTTGGGCTCTTTTCCCCTATTAGGATGGAACTATCTCAAGATATAAGACCTTCTCCCACTAGAAGAGGAACCATCTCCCTTCCATCCATGCTATATAAACCTCCCTCTTTCCCAAGCACAAGCTAGTTCTAATTAGGCTCTGGTTGAAGTTTTGATTTTGGAGTAATCAACAAATTATTCATAGTTGTAGCTCTCTAGTTGTGTGTGAGGGAGAAGTTTGAATTTGGTTTAGTGTGAAGACTAAAAGGAAGAGCCTTAAAACTACCATTATTGAGGCCATCATGGAATGCTAACGTAAGTGTGTGGGAACCTGGATTTGTCGGAGGAGAATAGCAATGTCAAGACAACGGTTGCAATCTCTTCTTGATTTAATATATATGCAACTATCAATTGATTTCCTACATAATATGTCATCTCACATTTTTATGGCTTAATGTTTCTTGACTTATTAAGTAGGTTGAATACAATTTTTCTATTATCACCATTTTTTTTTGTTGTTGTTTATTTGTTTCAGGTGCTCGGAGAAGGAAACGGGAGATAGTTGGAGCAAGGAAGCAAGGTCATCACCAAACGGGATAAGTGTACTACGAGGTAGGCCCTCTTAATTGGTTCTAACCTAAGGAAATATTCCATAGAATTTCTTGTTTGTAGCTAGCCCTGCTCTCAGGCTAGAGGAATTGGTTGTGTCCGCACTTAGAATTTTACTTCACCACATCTCCAGTCACTAATGTTGAGGAAACCTCCTCGAGTCAAAACCCGCTATCATCTAATGATCTTCATATCGAAAGGCTGGTTGCTAATCTTGTGATTCTCCCCCAAAAGGGGAACTTCATCATAGAGCGCATAATACATTTGCACATGCTACCCAAAACTACAGTATTGTAGAAGATTTGGTGCAAGCACCATCAGGTATGTTGGTGCTCAAAATATTACAAATTTGTCCAGCACAAAGGAAAGCTCTTCTTTCAAAAATTGGTGGGGTCAACCCTCAGGATTCCATGCTTGCAATTTTCAACATGGAAAAATGTAAATCTCCCCTTTCACACCAGCTTGCATTTCAGGTGCAAATATTTTCGAAAGGGTGAGAAGTACATAGAACTATCATTGATGAAGGTTCCTCAACCTGCCTCATGTTGACTTCATGTTGGCTCATTTTGGGTTCTCCAACCCTATCCCCGCTGTCGAATTCCCTTAAATCTTTCAATGGCCACATTTTCTCCCAAAAGTTTACCTAGCCAGCTACCCCATCACTTTGAGTGGGAAAATGGTAAGGGTGGATATCAAAGTCGTGGATTGAAAACTCAACTATAATCTACTATTGGGATGCAGTTGGACTTATGCCATGACCACCATTGTATCTACTGTCTTACATATCATCCTATTTCGATTGGATGGAAGGATAGTCACAATGGACCAGCTGTCCTTTTGCACCCCAGATTACTCCCCATTACCTAGAAGCTCTATACCCTTAGTGGGTGGTGTACTTGACTCATACATCAATATTGATACTAGTATATTGAAGGGTTCTTCCCTGATGGGTTGTTTTCCTCTCTTGCCCCCCGCAATTCGATAGATGGTCTCTATGGTTTCATCCATGCCTCATGAACCAACTGATCCTTGGATCCTCTCGGCCCCTTCAAACATTGACGCCTACAAAGAACAAATGTTGCTATCACCAGCTAAATTGGCCTACCAAGCCATTCAATCTGCATCCAAATCTCTGGTCACTTTGGTCATGACCAATGGTACTGCCTCCTCTCCCATAAATTCTCCTTCTTACGATCTCCTCAATTAAGTCCCACCTTCAGACAAAGCTATTCAAGATATCATGTTTTTAGAAGAGTGATCTTGGGATGACCCTCACCATCATGTTTCCATATCTGATTCAGACACGATACCCCATAAAATACTATCTTATGATGCACCTAAAATCATTCCCTCACCTTATACGACTATCCAAACTTTGGATTCAGAAGGGAAAATGGGAAATATTTCAAAGGCATTGCTCATTGATATTTCTATCAAGATAGACACCATGGAAAACATCCAGGTTGGAGTTGATTGCACTCCCAAGGAAATTGCAAACTTCACTTACCTTGTTAAGGAATTTTATGATGTATTCGCTTGGTCTTACGAGGAAATTCCCAGCATATATCCATCTATTGTTGAGCATGAGATCAAGGTATATGACAATTCCAAGCCTTTCCAGCAAAGGCTTCGACCAATCCACCCCTGCAAAACTGCAGCCATAAAGACTGAGCTAGACAAATCGTTACTTGATGATTTTGTCTACCCCGTTCCCTTAATGGAATGGGTTTCCAATCTGGTTCTTTTCAATAGGAAACAGAGTACCATCTACATTTGTGTCGACTATTGAGACTTGAACATTGCATGTCCAAAGGATAATTATTCGACACCGTTCATTGACCAAATAATTGATGACTGTGCTGGTTGTGAATCCTTCTCATTTATGGATGGTTTCTCAGGATATAACTAGATCACAATAAAACTGGTAGACCATCACAAAACACCTCATTTTACCTTGGGGAATATTTTCGTATCAAAATCTCCCATTTAGTTTAAAGAATTTTGGAGAAAAATTTCAACGGTCCATGGACTATGCATTCCATGATATCAGACACATTGTTCAAGCTTACTTGGACGACCTCCCAACCCATTCCAAGAAGCGATCTCAACACCTAGATCATTTACGAGCAATTTTTCTTAGATGCAGGTTCTATAACATATGTCTGAATCTGCATAAATGCATTTTCTTTATCAAGTCTAGACACCTACCTGGTTTCATTGTCTCCAAGTATGGGATTAGGGTTGATCCCGATAAGGTAAAGGAAATTACTCAATTGCTTGAACCACAATCCATTTTGCAGCTCCAACATTTGCAAGACAAAGCAAACTTCTTATGATGGTTCATAATAAATTATGTTGAGTTAATGAAAGGCTTTATGCACCTACTCAATAATGGAGTACCATACTTGTGGGATGATGAAGCCCAATGATCATTTTATGCCTTGAAAAAGGCACTTATATCAGCCCCACTTCTTAGTGCTCCCAACTATGGGTGCTACTTTCTCCTCTACCTGGTAGCATCGCCATCCTCTCTTGGAATGGTGTTGGTCCAAACTCATGATGATTAGAGTGAGCATGTGATCTATTATTTGTTGAAAGGCCTGGCTAGGACTGAACTCAGATATTCACATGTGGAAAAGTTGTCCTTGGCAGTTGCCTTTGCTATCAATTGATTCTGACATTACATACTACTGCAACAGAATACCGTCATCACTTTGGAGAATCCCATGAGACACATTTTGTGTCATCAATTCATTGGAGGAAGATATTCCAAATGGATAGCTATACCCCAAAAATTTGATTTGATTTTTGCCACTACCAAGGCAAAAAAATCCTTAGTCTTCACCGAACTTTTGTCGGATCTTCCCATTTTCGATCCCAATGAGATAGCCCATGATCCTCTCCTGGATGAAGATTTCTATCTGATAAAATCTACTAACCCTTAGTATGGTGAAATTCTTGTCTACCTCCAAGTGCAACATTTTCTCCCTAAACTATTGTCAAGTGACCGTCATCGCATCCTCCACCAAGCGCGGTGCTATTTAGTGCTAAACAATACTTTATATCATCATGGCGCTAATACAATTCTTCAACATTGCCTCACTCATGAAGAGGTGGAACACGTTTTAAATGACTACCATGCTAGGGCATGTGGTGGTCATCTTTATTGCATGTCTACTCCTCAGAAAATTTTACATGCAGGCTACTACTGGCCAACCTTGTTGAAAGATTGTGTCAAGGCTATCTGACAGTGCTATCTTTGTCAAGTGTTTACAAAGAAAATGCACACACCTCTAGACCTGATGCACCCAGTCATCTCCATCACCGCTTTTTCAAAATGGTGTATCGACTTCGTCATATGCAGCCCCACTTCCTTTTCCGAACACAACTGCATTATTGTAGCGGTGGACTATTTCACGAAATGGGTCGAAGACCTTCCCACTTTTTGGGCCAATTGAGAAACCACAACGTTATTCCTATTAAATTAGGTTATCTGTCGCTTCAGTGTTACCCACATGATTGTTACAGACCATAAGTCTCATATTTAGAATCATATCATGTCTGACTTAACATCATTGCTTGATTTTCGCTAGGACCAATCGTCCTCCTACTACCCCCAAGCTAATGGCCAAGTAGAAGCCGTTAATGACATCTTAAAGACAATGATCTGTAGGTTAGTAGGGAATCATAAAACCCACTGGCATTGAATGTTATATCTTGCGGTATGGGCATACCGAACTTCAGTAAAAACAACAACAGGCTTTACACCTTTTCAACTAGCTTATGGTTTGGAAGTAGTTTCACCCATTAAATGTCAGATTCCTTCCTTACAAATCATTGTTGAACTCTTGCCTAGCACCACTACTGAAGAAGAGCACCTTATATACCTCAATCAATTGGATGAATCTTGTTAAGATGCTGAATTGGCACTCGAAGCCCACAAGCATCAAGTCAAAGCCTAGTACGACAAAAAGGTAAAGTCTCGTTCTTACCAAGAGTGAGATCTTGTTTTACTCTATGATAAAAAAACATGACCGCCTGGGGGAAGGAACACTTCAACCCTTATGGCTCGGTCCATATGTTGTCATGAAGACCCTCTCAAAAGGGGCATATGAACTTTAGGACTGGGAAGGCATCCCACTCACTGAGCCCTGAAACAGGCTCTATCTGAAAAAGTATTATGCCTAGTACTGCACTAGGCATGTGCTTTGTAATTTTCTGTATTTATAAGTTTTTCTTATTTTTGATGTGACTTTGACGTAGTTGTATCATACATATTTCTCGTTGTGCAGATGTCTTCATTACCATTAGCATACGTAGGATATGTGGATAGTTCTAGTCGTCACACATGACACATTGCATCAATTGCTTAGGTAATTTACACACCTGAGTTGGAACTACCTTGTTCCAGGGGGGTCTTTCTTGGTACTTCCACCAACAATATTGTTGAGTATATGTCTGTAATTTCACTTCTCACTAAAGTTCTTGGGACATCTCCAATTTGGTGGCTAGGTTAGACTCTCAGCTTGTCATTATGAAATTGACAAATCATTATCATATTTGTAATCGAATCTTGTTACGTCATTATTTAAGGGTACGAATCTTGGAACATCAATTTGATTTCATTACATGCTATAGCTCCAAATCTCAGTCTTGAGGTTTGTGAAGTTGCACTCATGGCCTAGGGCAACCCCTCCTTCCAGACTTGGTCCCAAATTTAAAAAAAGCAGTGTTTTTTCCCTATACGCGACATTGCCCTGAGCTAAACGTGTGTATACGCGGGTCTGTGTATACCCAACCCGCGTATATGGATAAAAACACTTAAAAAAATATAAATCTCCTTAATTTCAGGCAGAGATCACGGGTTTTACCTGTTGATCACCTGTTAGTGCCCGTGGCCCAACTGTTACCAACGAATTCCCAACTAAAAAACTACTTTGGGAGAAGTATAAAAAGGCTTCTATGGGAAGGCCAAAGGGAGGAGAGAAGAGAGAGAAAGATTGCTATGCTGAGATTTCCCTGATTAGGTCTGAAGATCCTTGTGCCTTCTGCACTTCCCCCATTCTACAGGAAACCCTTGTTTCCTTGTGTGTGTTGATGATTTCATACTACTTGAGAGATCATGGAGTAAGTCATGGAAGGAGTTTGTTAAAGGCTTGAGACTGGACGAATCCGGGAGACGGTTCCGCTTGCAGCCTATGAAAGGACGACTCAGGTGAAATTGTTCCTTTTCTATACTTTCTTTGTCTATAATAAAAGAAACACATGTCTTTGTTCCTGATATAAATCTTCTTCATGTTTTGATATTCATGTTATGATTCATATGTGATCGGTTGTTTAATTGCATAACTAACTACCTTTCCTTATAATATGAAGGTGGTTTCTTTATGACGTTTAGTCCATATACTGGTGCACTTTCTTGAATTATTTGTTTTGCAGGTCAAAGGAGCAAAGGAACTCCAAGAAGGGTTTGGACCCCGAGAGGCTCTTCTCAAACGTAGGACCTCAGGTACGCCCCCTATCATAGAGTTTGCTTATAGTAGTATTATGATTGCATGGTATGTGTGTTTCTTTGCATAGATAATCTTCAGTCTGCTAGGGTATTCACCCAAGACCCTAGGGGAGTTTATCCCACAACAGAATTGGTGACTCCACTGGGGACAACACTATTGTTGTTCCTAGTTTGGGTGTATTCAAGCCAATCAGGGCTCAACTGTCTGTTTATCTTCTATTACTGTGTAGTCAGTGCCTGAATTGTGAGCTTTGATAAGTTTTTTCCAGACCTTTTTTTGTTTTTCTTGGAATATTTTTTATACGCTAGTTTCTCTATTTACAGAAGCGTATATATGCATCTTTCCTTAAGTGAACCTACGTATACGTGAGTTTCCTTAAGCCTTGTCGCGTATACACGCATCTGTGTGCAAACATAGTCACGTATATCTTTAATTTTCAAGATTTTTAAATCTTTTTGTTTCTGAAAGATTGTATGCTGGTTTGATTCAGTTTGGAACAATCATTGTTCTGTCATCTTTAGTTTACAGCAAGTGTCTTGTTTCGATTTCTCTCCGATTGTGAAAAGGTTGGTCTTGTTCGTTTTCTTGCAACCGTCATTTTTTTTTTTTTTGCTTAAGCACACAAGGTTTCTTGCGAGGAATCTTGGATGCTCTGTGTATTCAGGGTAGAAAGATTGATTTCAATCTTTGTGTTGAGTTTTGTTTTAATGACTTTATGGTTTGCATGCTTGAACTAGTTTTATGACCATCTGCTTTTATTGATTTCTGAAAGTCGTCTGTTCATGCTTTCTTGAAAGTTGTCTTTTCAATCTTTTGGTTTCTTTTGCCAAGCTCATCTCGCTGCTTGTTGATTGTTAAAAGAATTTCAAAGCACCTTTTTTTGTTGAGTTCCCACTTGTTTTGTGTCGTAAGCTCGCAAAGTGCTTCATTGCCTATTTTTCGGTCATCAAGTTTCAGTCTTGTTAGAGCATGTTTGAAAAGTCGTTTTTGAGTTGCTTTTGAAGGAAATTTCTTGAAACTTTGTTTTGCTTTCTTGAACTTTGTTTTGATTAAGTTTTCCTTTTTTTTGAGTGAAAGTGCCTATTTGTTTGTCTTCATCTTGCTTTTAGTGCTTAGACGAAATAAGCAACAAAATCTTATATTCCATCTAAACATTTAAGTGGAAAATCTAAAATTGATAAACAAACAACTTTCATCTTTTGATTGAAGAGTAGTATTGAATCTTGCATCAGTATGTATTTATTGCATTAGGATTAGTTTTTGCATCTTTCTAGGCATTTATAGTTTTGTTAGCTTTTGTGAGTGTGAAGTTTGAAAAGAAAAAAATCGTACTTTTATTTGAAGTTCCTCTGAACCCTATAGAAATTGCTTTTCATCAAAAAACAAAAAACAAGTGCATGTGCATGTAGTTTGGTTTTATTAATTTCTTTTGTGTCATAAAACCACCAGTTTCACTTCTGTTATCCCTTGACTTAAATAACAACCCATTAAAATCAAGCGTTAATTTAAAATATACTAGAACTTTATATTTGTTAGTTAGATACATCAACAAGTTTTAGGATATTTTAGGGCCTTGGATTAGGTGTGTGGAGAGTTAACTCTCCAAGACCATTTTAAACTGTCAAACATAGGAGTCTGAATAGTGAGTGAAAATCCAATAGCGTTAGGAAGACCGGGAAAGCTCTCGATCTAGGAGTTAAGCACGAGGGTCTATAAAGACAGGGAAGAGAAATACCCCCTCTCCTACTTGTCCAAACTTACCTCACGACTGTTCCACCTGGCTTCTGATACGAGTTGGTAACCTTAGTTGCTACTCCTAGGGATTTACACAGGTGGCTGTGGAGGGGAATCCCATGGCACCTGAGGTCGACGTTGTATCACTCTCAACAGTACTACTGGAGGGCACCATTGCAAAGATCGGGGGCTTGCACCGACGCAGGCTGTTGTTAGGAGGTTAGCGTAACTTCCTCTGTTACCTTCGCTGATAGGACTGGGCCGTCATTATCACAGACTATCTTCGGAAGGACCCGTACTTCACTTTCTCGTATTTTGGTGTCTGGTCCTAATCACCCGGAGTAGAAATACTTGGAAGTTGTTTGACTGGCTGGTATCTTTAGGGACTTTATAGTGTGCGCTCTGTGCTCCTAGTTGGCCTAGCTTTCAATTTTTTGAGTCTTTAGTTAGATCTTAAAAAAACATTCAAATTGGCTGACCGATTGCCTAGACGGTCTCGAAGACTTCATGGTCTTTCACCACCAAGTTCAGAGCCTTCACCTAGAAGGCGCAGAGGTAATACTGCTGGTGGGTTTCATCCCGTGGCAGCTGACGCATCAGGGATTGATCCTCCCCTCGGGGGCATCAATGCTCAAGATAGACTTGGTATTTCCACAGGAAAAGAGAGAAGTACTCCTGTACTTTCTCGAGTTCTCTTTTGGACACAAGATAACATAGAGGTAGAAGAACTCTCAGAGTCGTTAGTGGCTCCGAATTCTCCCCTACCTCCTAGTCATCTGGAAGTGTTACAATACGTTGGGTCTCCAACGCATTGACTGTCAAGTCCAGGTCACATAACGCACTTACCATCGATGACCACTACTGGAAGCATGACTTCTATTACAAGTGCTATGACTGTGCAGACTCCAATATATGTACAAGGGGGAGGAACTATTTCCATCCCCTCCGTTTCTTTGTTCGGGTCTTTTGCTAGCACGTCTTTAGTTGGGACTACCTCCATTCCTTCTACGAGTGGAAACTCCCAAACCAATGCTTTTAGTTTTGTATTTTTCCCATTTGGCACCCATTCGTAGGGTATTCCATTAGTTTTGTTTAATGTCGTCACATCCATGATGGGTGGATTGGCTTCATTCCAGGGTTTTCTGTTTGGAAGTGGTCATATACCACATTCCAACCCAACAATTGGATCTATGCCTTTCTCTTCTTTAGGACAAGGTAGCAATCCTTTTCAAGGTTGGACTAACCCTGCGGTTAGTAGTATGGGAACTGGGAATTCGTTTCTCGGCGAACAACGGAATAGGTCATACTCCACGGTTAGTTCATTCCAAAGTATTCCTCCCCTAGCCTCTGCATGGGATCCTTATCAGGGGTTGTCTGCTCCTTATAATCCTTTAGGAGGAAGCTTCACCGGTTATGGAGGTTTTGCAGCTGGAGTTGGTCAAACTCTGAGTTATGCTGGATCACAAGGCATGCCTTTTGGTTCAGCTGGTTCTGTAGGTTACTTCAAGTAGCCTGGTGCCTTTCAAAATCTAGGCTCATCTTTTCAGAACTTTGGGAGTTCTACCCAATCTGGGTGGAACCCCCAAGGTCCTCCTAGGCTTCCGTTTCTAGCAACTTTGAACTTACCAGACCTCACAAAGTTAACAAATGATCCAATCAAATATAATCCGACCTGGCCTCTGGTCCCAACCAAACTTCCTTCAGACATTCCAAAATTCGAAGGGAAGGTAAGAGCAGTGAGGACTCGGGCGACCATTTGACCACATTCCATTTGTGGTGCTCGTCGAACTCCCTTATTGATGATTCAGTTAGGTTGAGACTTTTTCAATGCACCTTGACTCGTAATGTGGCCAAATGGTATATAGAGTTGCCAGGGGGTAGATTTACATCTTTTTCCGACTTAGCTAATATTTTCTTAAATCATTTCCAGTTGCCTATCCGTTATGATGCCAGAACTGAACTTCTGGCCAATTTTCATCAGGACACGACAACCCACATTTCTGACCATATTCAGGAATGGAGACGGAGAAAGAGGCTAATAAAAGCCGAAATATCTCCAGAGTACTGTCTTGAATGGTTTTTGAAATCTTTACAACCTGAGATCTCTAAGGATGTCTCAATGTCCGGAGTTTACTCCGAGGAGCAAGCTATTTTTAGGGCCCAACAATTAGAATTGATCTACTCTCAATATGGGATCCTACAAAAATACTTGCTAGATGCTCATGGGTCAAAGGTTGATATAGCTAAGTCGAAGCCAGGTCCCCATGGTGATGGTATCATTGGATCGGTAGAAATGAATGTGGTGAACTTGTTGAGCCAATTGCAACAGTTGTCATTGCAAACTGCTTCAAACAACCAAGTCACATCGTCTACTACTTCGTCTTCCCAACCCTCTTCGATTAATGTCGTCCAATATGATAACACCAAAGGAAATCAAAACTCCAATGGGAAAAAGAAAGGACGAGGTAAGAAAAAGAATCAGGATGGGAAGGCTGACACAAATAAATCCGACAATAATGCTGGTGGGGGTAGAAATGAGTCTAAAAAGAATGTCTAGTTTCCATGCAGGTTGTGTAGTGGAGACCATTTAACTCATCTCTACCCGAAGATTCAGGATGCTCAGTGCTTGTTAGGGTTGTAAGGGGCTCCTAGTTCTCAAGCTGTGTTAACCAACCCTTTTCCCCAAGGGCAACAATTGCTTGCTGGTGCGAGTTCAAATCCTGGTACCTCCTCAGGGGGTAGCCAGGAAGGGGAAAAATCATCGAACGTTTTCATGATGGGTTCTAATGTACATGTGGCTACTCGGTCACATGATTATGGTGAAGTCAAAACTTCCAAGGAAAAAACTACTCCCAGAAATACTGGCCTTCATATTGAGCGACCCCCTGTTGAGGATATACCACGGATACTGAAAGGTTCTGCTAAACATGTGACTATCAATCCTAACGCTAGGGCTACCCAGAATTATTCCATTGTGCAGGATCTGGCTCAAAGTCCATATGCCATGTCTGCTTTAGAGGTTCTCCAGTCGTGTCTGGCTCAGTGAACTGCTTTACTCTCGGCAAATGGGGCAGTTGATCCAACCAATTCTTTAGTGCTCACTTTTGACATGTTAAATGTCAAAAAGCGACTCCCTCATCATATGGATTTCCAGATAAAGTCTACATACCGAAAGATTAATATTTTTCACCCTGTTATTGATGAGGGAGCTTCCACATGCGTCATGACGATGTCTTGCTGGAAGGCCATTGGATCTCCTTCGATTGTTCCTTCACCTACCCTTCTGACTGCGTTTGATGGGCATTCTCACAAGCTGCATGGGCTTATCCTGGCCTTTCCTATATGTGTTGGAGGAAAGTTCGTCAATGTTGAGGTAGAGGTCATAGATGCTAACCTAGACTATAATCTCCTCTTAGGAAGGAATTGGGTATACAAGATGGATGTGGTCGTTTCGACTCTATTTCGTGTCATCTGCTTTCCTCATGAAGGGAAAATCGTTAAGGTTGATCAATTGGATTATTGTCCAATTGATCCTCAAGAACCTTCTGACTCTACTGTCCCCTTAGTGGATAACCCTTGCTCGCCTACTGAGAATCTAGGAGTTTTGATGTATTCCTCATTGATGGGTACCTTTGAGTTTCCCTCTCCTATCGCTCGAATCAATGTCATTACATCATCCAAGGAGTCTCCTCGAGAAGGGTTCTTCCGAATTCATTATTTTTTAGACCCTTGGACCTTTCCTTCACCTACAACCACATTAGCTGAAGGAAAAGTAAATGGAATGACATCCTCTATGTCTGCAGCTAAGCTTAGATATCAGTCTATCGTTAACTCCGCAGACGACCACTCTGCTCCTTTTTCTGAAGAGGAGTTTGAGGGTTATGTGGCCTCGGCTTGGGCTTTTGATTCCACCTCTGCCTTGGACTGCTTAGATATGGTTTTACCTTCTGAAGAAGCAATCCTCGAAGTGATGATGGGTGTAGATCAACCTTGGAAAGACTTACACCATCGTTCATATATCCTTCCTCCATTGCAGGAAGTGGAAGCTAGGTTCTCCAAGCTATTCACTAGTGATGTTTGTAAGATATCGAATCCTTTGGCTCTAGCACACTTTCGTGCCGAAGGTAATATGTCGGTGATCTCAGAAACGATGTCTATAAACATTTCTAGGGACCCTAACGTGATTGAGAATCTCTTCATCGGAATTGAATGTTCTCCTGAAGAGGTGCAAATTTACACTGACCTTTTCAAAGAATTTCGAGATGTATTTGCTTGGTATTATGAGGAAATGCCTGGCATTGATCCTTCTATAGTTTAGCATGAGATCAAGAGTATGAAAACGCTAAGCCGGTTCATCAAAGACTTTGACCGATTAATCCTAGGAAAGCAACAACCATTAAAGCCGAAGTAGAGAAGCTGCTCAAGGCGAGTTTTATATACCCTGTTCCTCTTACCGATTGGGTTTCTAATCCAGTCCCTGTAGATAAAAAGCAAGGAACAATCCAAGTATGCATTGACTTTAGGGACTTAAACAAAGCTTGTCTGAAAGATAATTACCCCACGCCATTCATTGATCAGATTATTGATGAGTGTGTGGGTAATGAGATTTTTTCCTTCATGGATGGCTTTTCTGGTTATAATCAAATTTCTATCCATCCTGAAGATCAACATAAGATGGCTTTTATATGTCCCTGGCGTACCTTTGCATACAGAAAGATGCCATTTGGTCTCAAAAATGCTGGAGCCACTTTCCAGCGGGCCATGTCATATGCTTTCCATGACATCAAACATATAATCGAAGCATACTTGGACGATCTCGTTGCTCATTCTCGAAAAAGAACTGATCATCCCAGTCACCTTTGAATGGTTTTTGAGCGATGTCATTTTTATAAAATCCAGTTGAATCCCAACAAGTGTGTTTTTGTGGTTACGTCCGGTCAGTTGTTAGGGTTCATCGTGTCAAATGAAGGGATTAGAGTTGATCCCTTCAAGGTTGAGGCAATAGTCTAGTTACCTCCCACGTCCTCTATTCGACAACTTCAAAGTCTTTGTTATAGCTCCAAATCTCACTATTATGGTTTGTGATGCTGCACTCATGGCCTAGGGAAACCCCTCCTTCCAGACCTGGTCCCAAATTTAAAAAAATAGTGTTTTATTCCTTGTACGCGACATTGCCCTGAGTTAAACACCTGTATACACGGGTCTGCATATACCCAACCCGCGTATATGTATTAAAACACTTAAAAAAATATAAAACTCCTTATTTTCGGGCGGAGATCGCGGGTTTTACCTGCTAATCACTTGTTAGTGCCCGTGGCCCAACTGTTCCCAACCAACTCCTAACTAAAAAACTACTTTGTGAGTGGTATAAAAAGACATCAAAGGGAAGGCCTAAGGGAGGAGAGAAGAGAGAGAAATGTTATTATACTTAAATTTTTCCCCTGACCAGGACTGAAGACCCTTGTACCTTCTGCACTTCCCCCATTTGTACAGGAAACCCTTGTTTCATTGTGTGTTGATGTTCATCCACTAGTTATGGAATCATGGAGTGAGTCTTGGAAGGAGATATGCTAAAGGCTTGAGGCTGGACGGATCCAGAAGGAAGCTTTGCTTGGAGCCTGCGAAAGGTTACTCAGGTGATATTACTCCTTTTGTACATTCTATTTGTCTATAATAAAGAAACACGTCTTGGTTCCTGATATGCTTCTTCTTTATGTTTATGATGTTTCATGTTTGAATTTCATAATGTGAATGGTTGTTTAAAGTTCATAACTAACTTCCTTCTTTTATAACATAAAGATGATTTCTTTATAAGTCTTTGTCCATATACTGTTGTATTCTTTGGAATTGGTTGTTTTGCAGCACAAAGGAGCGAAAGGGACTTGAAGAAGGGTTTGGACCCTTGAGGAACTTCTCGAATGTAGGACCTGAGGTACGTCCCTCTTACTATATAATTTTCTTATTATAGCATAATGGTTGTGTGAATGTGTGTTTCTCTATTTAGACAACTTTCAGTCTTCTAGGGTTTCCACCCAAAATCCCTAGATTTGGGTTTCCACCCAAAATCCCTCAACAGAATTGGTACATGATGGCCGAAATATATTAAGCAAGTACATGGAAAGTAAATCTGCCAAAAATTGAGGAGTACTTCACTAGAATTCAGCCTGCCAAGCCACAAAAGGAGATCAGAATGAAACACCGTCTAAGGTGGGCATACACATGCTCAGAGAAAGCAAAGCATGTCCGCATATCAAGTACAAGCGGATCCACTAAGTATACAAGTATAAATGACTGGAAAATACATAATGGATCATCTGATCATGATCGAACAAGTACATGTCTGAATATCACATATAAAACTGTCAATGATGCTGAGAAATACAACGGATCGCTGATATCAAAGACTGATCCCAAAGGTACCAACTGAACATGATGGAAAAGGATGGTACTACACTACAAACTCAGGTGCCAGCATATAAAATGTTGCCATGACTGATTGCAACATACAAGGTGGAGTGGTATCAACTAGCAGCAACAGGAGCAACTGTCAAGTGAACCAATGAATGTTGATACAACCTGAGGTCTTCACCGACCGCCGTGGTACATTTCTACACCATGGGAATAAATAATCTGAAGTCGACCATGTGAGAAATCGTTTGATTACCGGTCATTGATGTATACCGTTAACAAACACGAGACTACTCACCGATAATGATAATGAGCGTCAAGGTACCCAGTACAATCCAACAAGTTCGAATAGATGAGCTGAAGTCAAACAACTATGAGAATCTATCGATCAGGAGACAATGATGGTTTCCCACTGTCGATAGCGAAGGATCTGCCACTAATGACTGCAAACCCCAAGGTACTGCCAAATGGACTCTAGATCTTTGCCCCAGAGCAATGAGTCGGAGTCGATAGGGGAAGATCCGCTAGAAGGAAGGCATTAAGGCATCCTTCATCAATCTAGCGCGAGTGTAACCTGTAGGCCAATAATGTGGAAGGAATCAGACGAAAGAGATGTAGTAACCCAACCGAAGTACGTTTCCGGCATACATAAAATGTGGCTAGCGAACGATAGAAACCCTCTGAACCAACCAATAGGGTCAAATGGAAACCAAGGTACTGCACGAATCCCAATGTGTGGTAATGTAAGCTGACGTCAAAGACAAGGGAAACCAGTCAGTCAGAGACCCATGATACTGATCGATGCTGAGCACAAGGTGACCTATCAATAATGAAAATAGGGCCAGGGTGCAACTCTAGGTCTGTCCTCAAAGCAAGATGTCATCGTCGATAAGGACAAGACCCGCCAGCAAGAAGTCAATGGAGACCTTCTCAAACTGGCACAAGTAAAGGACCAATATAACTGATGTGATAACAGACATGACACTGACAACTAGGATGGCCAACTGAAAAATGAGTCAAGAGACACTGCAGAGAGGCCGACTTAGGCTAACTTCCCTTGAACAAAAGCACGACTCAATGTGACTATATGGCAGCATATGATGACTCTGTATAAGTTCGTCATGCAGGAGGCACGAACGAACCCTCCATATGATTGGAAGAGATAACCAATCGGGGGAGAACTGACTCCATAACAAGGTTAAGGTGTACCTAAGTCAAACTAAATCCCACCCACATGGAGGAGACTTTGTTTTGAGTGCTTTGTTCAAGGGCGACATGACTGACTCTAGCTGCCAATAATAAATGGAAATACTGTCCCATTCCCGCTCTTTTTGG